>JAJIBD010011138.1:0-50651 GCA_021461705.1 Cryptotis parvus
CAATATATTTTAAAATAAAAAAAAAAATCCAACCAGTAGTCATGTACATTTCAGACACTGAGATTACCCTCAGTTCCTTGGAGGAATTCATAAACTGAACAACAGACTCTGACTTCTTACATTTCAGATAGTTGTTTCCAACAGAAATCATACAAACAAAAGAAAAAACGAAATCTATGTACAAATTTACTCGAATGATTAATGGGTGGATTCATATGAGGCTAAAAGATGCAAAATTTTATTATGGTTGAGAAAATTGCCCTAGATTTCCTCTGGCTAGTCATTCATGAAACTGTGGCTATATTAACGTCTCACATCAAATAGTAAAGTCAATACATAGATTTATGGTAGAAAATCAAAATACAAATAAATGAACTTCACAGCTGTTTCAGTCTCCCTCAAGTTTTGTCAGCTAAGGCCCATATTTCACATATTAATTTCATTCTAATCATAATTTTATATTATCAACTACAAAATTTTTAACTTTGCTTCTACTAAATACAAATCACTTTGTGTGACAAGATCCAACTTATTGAAGTACTCTTCAGTTATTTACCAAATTTAGGTCCCTCTCAAGGTTTTAAATCATACTCTCAAAGTAAATACAATGAAAATTTCCAAAATACTCATAAATTGAAATATTAAGGGATGATAAGATGTCTTTATATTTTGCAGCTTGTTTTATAAATGCTACAAAAAATACTGATCTCAGGTTCTCCCCTTCATACTTCCAGATGCTCTGCAGCTACCTCCACATCTCACAGCCTCCTCCATGTCTACTCACCCACCATCCCACTCTACAGATGCATGACTAAATCTCTAAGGAAATGCAAGCCAAACCACTAACACTCATGGATATACTAGTCTCCTAGCTAAAACCTATGGGTCACCCTCAGGATGGGGTGAATCAAGTGTACACACACACACACACACACACACACACACACACACACTACACACACACACACAGTAGCTGCACTCACACTCCACAGCTGCCACCACACTACTAGCCCAACTCCACTACCTCACAATTAATTTCTGCAGAGATGCCAAACTGCAAAAAATTCAGGTACACCAGTTTTCAGGTTGAGAACTCTGGGGGTCTTCCCACAGTGGGAATGGGGAAGCCCCCCCACCTCCATACTCCCAGAAGCCCTACAATCACTGCCATACTGATTCATCCATTGGCCCAATTCTACAGATCTTGAAGTTTCTACACTGTGCAGGCACATACGCAGCCATGTAACACCCCCAGTTTCCATAATTCTGACATCCCAGTAGGAGCACACCAAATTACATATGGAAGTAAGATAGAAGTCAGCTTCTATAACAGAAAGTTCCACTAGCAACAAACAGCTTCGTAAATATGTAAGTAAGGGGGCTTAAGGAACCCATGGCAAGATACAACAATTTTCACAAGTTTTGTTTCACTGAAGCTTTTTGATAATTCCATTATCCATTTAGTTGTAACAAGCAATATAAAATGAATCATTGTGTGTCTAAAGGGACAGGCTTGGATTGGGGATTGTGGGGAGTCAGGAAAAAAAAGGAACAATGGTGAAGTGAAGGTCACTTTGGTGGTGAGATTAGTGTTAGAACAATGAATGCCCATAACAACTGTATTATGAACAACTTTGTAGACCATGATGTTTAAATAAAAAGGATAAAACCACTGGTCTCAACAAGTATCCCTCACTAGCTACACTGATAATTATATAAATTTATATACGTGGAAAACTTGGTTATATACATATAAAAATACAAGAAAAAGTTAAGTAATCATTGACTTCCCCATAATCTTTGAAATTCACAAGTTCAAGTTCGTGCTTCATTTCAAAATGGGATTCAAATAATACTTCCAACTCTCTCTAACTCAAGATAGCTTACTGAGAAAGATAAAAGCAGGGTAGGAGAGATGGATATAGATTCCATTTTAAGAGCACATTTTTCTCCTTGGGTAGACAGTACCCTTTGTCCTGCATAATAGCTTAATGATAATTCAATTAGTGCTTGCCTCTTTTTCATTAGATGAGATTGTTGTATATTTAATCACAAGGGAAATTCACTGGGCCAAAGCTTCTCAATTACTTCCCCTTTCTTAAGAAACAAAAAGTAAACCTTTTTTCCAAGGGAAATAGATAAACTGCTTCCAAGCTCAACAAACCAGTGTGTTGTAGGGGAACTAAGAAACTACAAAGAGAAAGGGCAGATAAAACACAGCAAACATCTCTAACCCCAGCTCCAAGCCGCAGCCACACGCAAGTGACAGGACATAAATTCAAACTGTAAGATATTAGTGCAACATTCACTCTCACCTGGAAAAAACAGACTATGTGACTCAGGATTATAAAATAAATTAAAAACATCTATTCCCTTCAAAACACCTATTCCTAGCCCCACTGACCTAGAAAAGGTAATGAGCGGCATCACTTTGAACAATTTAAGGCATAAAAACACTCAACTCTTTGGGCAGGTAGGGTGTTTTCTTTGCACATGGCCAACACAGGTTCAATCCATGGCACCACGTATGGCTCCCTGAGCCCCAGTAGTAATAATTCCTTAGCACTGAACCAGGAATAAGCCCTGAGCACTGACGGTGTGCACCCCCAAAAAAAAAATGACTTTCAACTCTAGGAAAATACACAAACCCAGTTCAGCATCCCAAATCATAAGACTTTGGGGCCAGAGAGATGGTCCAGCAGGTAGGGCGTTTGCCTAGCATAAGACTTAGAGACAGCAAAAACAGTTTAATTCCTATTATTTACCCACTTGCACACATGCAAAAAAAAGCGTATTTACAAAAGATGAAAAAGTAAGATGTTTTACCATCTCTTTGATAATCTCATGAAAGAAATATGCTGGAAAAGATCTACTAAGCAAAGAGCAAACAACCCTAACTACCCTTCCTCCTGCCATGCAACTTTACCAATATAATGAAATGGAATTATTAAAATATGCCTTTTTTCATGTGTTTATGAGGAAAAAGTGCCTAGCACTTAGAAGCAATAATCATAAAATCCAACAAGTAACAGGAATGTGTATTAATGATGAATGGAATTACAGAATCAGGAAGATTGCTCAAGTTTTGCATGCTGAGATGACTAACACACAGGACCCAGGCCCAAGCACAGGCAAAAAATTTTTTGACCTTTTTTGGAAATTTTTAAATTATTTTTAGATCTGGCAGTGCTCAGGCTTACTCCTGGCTCTGAACTCAGGGATCACTCCTGGCAGTACTTGGCGGACTTTCTGCAGCGCTGGGGATTTAACTTGGGTAGGCCACATGCAAAGCAAGCACCCTGGCTGCAGTACTATCAATCTGACCCAACTTTTGCAAACCATTTAATAAGTCTCATACTTCCCACATTCAGGAATTACCCTGCCAACCTCACCTACTTATTAAGAAAGTCAAATGCAGTACATGGCTCTGACTAAACCTCAAGTGCTACAAGAATATAAAAGATGAATGATCATTGTAAATACTTAACTGCCACATTTCCCACCCCCAAATACTAGAGCAAATATACTACAGCACTGTGCTTCCTGAAGAACACCAAACAAGAGAGTACTACTTTATTTGACTTTCATTCTTCTTCCCTATTGGATATTCACACTACCTCTCAAACCAACACAGAATCTGAATGCAAGAAGGACTTCAAATTCAAAGTGACAGGATAAGAATAGTCATGTGAAACAAAAGTTTCTAAAGTTACTCATATTCCAATTCTGTATTTCATTAGGGAACAATTCTATCAAGAAGTAAGCAATAGTGGCTATGTACCCAATAATTAACCAATTTTAATTTGCATCTATGGTTTTCTTTGAGGCATCTTTCTCTAAACAGCATTTTCAAGTTCATTTTTTTAAAAGTTGTAAATTAAAATTTGGATGGGCTATATACCTACATTTATAGGCTCTGCACTGAAACTTTCACATAAATATCCTGGTCAAAAGAATGATATTTGTACAAAGGAAAGGGTCAGTTGAAGTAAAAAGCTTGTAGAAGGTGTTACCATAGCAATTACAACATGAGCTTACAGAGGTTCTAATATCACATAGCACATTCAAATATAAAGAATCAAACGGAACTACTAACTTAATCAAAATGCTCTTCTAGCATATTTTCAATGTTTGTGTATCCCACATATCACAGACACCAACATCACTTGGGAATTTATTAGAAAATTAGAATGCCAGCTTTCCCCACCAGACCAACTGAATAGAAACATATTTTAACAAAATTCCAGATAGGAGATAAATGAGAGTTGAATAAGCACTTATCCCTATCCAGTCAGCATATGGTTCTTATTTTTTGTTAATAAAAAATTAATCAGCAGTTCAAGGAAAATTTCACTATCTCTGTTCCAGATGCTATACACTCACATAATATTCTGTTTGTCAAAAATCAATTTACCTAAAACACTGTTTAGATGATATCCAAAGCCTTCAATTGTTAGATTACAGTTCTAGGCATTTCAGGTTTAACATTGGATTGTCCCAAAAGAGCACAGGTTAATTGAATTGTACCTATTCCAGTGTTCCTAGAGGTACAACCAATCCCACCAGGGCATTCCCAATCCTCTGTTTTAGCTTTAACCTTTTCCTGTGTCCTTCCCCTACCTGTCACATTCTCTCCTAATCACACGCAGCAGATTACAAAGTCAAGCCTTCTGATAACTGGGTTTTGATTTGCAAGTGAAATCTTGCTTTCCTCTTTCCTTTATGCCCTTTGCATACTCTTATGCTAGAACAATGTCCTTTTAGTATAGACACAGGAAGACAGTTAATGCTCTGCTCTTGGAATATAATTAATTGGCTCTGAAATATTTACTCCTGCGAATCCATCATATTTACTTGACTTAAATCCAGTTGCCCTTAGATTGACCTTCATTCCTTACACCCCCCAAAAGGAGGGTCCCATCACAGGACTTGGATGGACCCAGGTTAGGAAAAACTAATTTGGCCTGATGACCAAGTCTGGGATATACATGGAGAGATGTCCCTGGGGAAAAAACATCTTTTGCCATGAGTTCAGAAGGACCATGTTAAGCCTATCCAGAGTACAGATAAAAGTCTATATCTCTTACTGTGCTATTCCAGAATCAGGGACGCTGTCTCGTTTGCCAAGGCATCGAAAATCAGATGGGCTGGACATGTAATGTGATTTGGAGACAACCGCTGGACTAGAGCCATTACCGACTGGATCCCACGGGATGTCAAAAGATCACGTGGCCGCCCACCTACAAGATGGTCAGACTTCCTTGTAAAGACCCTGAAGGAACGGTTTGAGGCTCTTCGTATTCTGAATCAACTAGATACCATTGGGCTATAATGGCACGTGATAGGGTCCAATGGAAATGTTACTGGTTCCCGCTTGAGCAAATCGATGAATAACTGGAATCAAGTGATCAAGTGATCTCTTACTGTGTTTATACAAAATGACTAGAAATTACTAAGAAAGCAATTTAATATAACTGTTTATGGGTTGTCAGTAAAGGAGAGGTGAAAGCGACAAGCCCCTAGAAGGAATCTGGCCCTTGGGCAGTTCTAGAAGGAATCTAAAGTGCTATGGCATATAGGTGGCATTCCACCCTTAAGTGGATCCTCTAGAAGATTGTTCCCTGAAAGAAGAGGCTCTACATCTGTTCGTTGATTACCACTATCTGTAACCCCCTAGTTCCAGCCCTTTATAGTGTCTCTATAACTATCAACTTCACCTGAATTAAACAGCCACTGATTACAAACAAATCTGGGGCTCCAGTCTTTTGTCCATCAATGGGGGAGGAGGATCATTGGCCCCAAATGCGCCAGGAGACCCCACCAAACCATGACATCTGTTGAGGACCTTGCCAAACCCTAACATCAGTGGCTTTCCATAACCTACCAGTTTAAAGTCCTTAGTTCTTCATTTTTGCTGCTGTTGTTGCTTTAATTTAGTCACTGTGGGTTACAAAGTCATTTATGCTTGAATATCAGGCAAACAGGCTAATGTTCCAGCATTAGTCCCTTTGCCAGTGTCCACTGCCCTCCATCAAAGTCACCAATTCCTCCCACTGCCCAGCCTGCCTCTATGACAGGCACTTTAATTACAAATTTTAGGCACTGTGGTTTACTTTACTGTTACTGATAGGGTTTCATGTTCAGCACTTTACCACACTTCAGTACCTGCTTTTACTGCAGGGTAATAACTTCTCACCACTAATGTCATTGTTTAATCTTTCCGGTCTATCCCTGGCCCTCACCCAACCCCACGAAAGTGGCAAGCTTCCCACTGGAGACCAATTTTCCTTTCTTTGTTTCTATTGACTTTGGGTATTTGTTTCCTTATATCCTGCATATGAAGTAGATCATTTCATGTTGTTCTCTATGTTTCTGACTAACTTTATTCAGCATGATACTCTCTAGGTTCATCCCATAGAAGCAAATTTTATTTTCATCTTTTTACAGTCAAGCAATATTCCATTGTGTGTATGTAATATAGTTCTTTTTTCCAGTCATGTGTTCTTATGCATTTAGACTTCCAGATTTTTGCTACTGTCAATGGTGCTACAAAGCTTAATAGCCAATGTGCACCTATCAATGCAAAACAGTCCCTGCCCCACTTCCATGTTCCGCCCTGCCCCCTTCTGTTGTGCCATGTCATTTCTCAACCTAGAGAGCAAACCATCAGCAATTTGTCTGGCTTCTACCCTTGACCTGCCAAACCACGTTTCCTACATAATAAAACTGGGAAGGAGCAATTTTATCATATTTTCCACATGACATTTAAGTAAGTCTTGATCAAGTTTCTCCCAAAGAACCCAATACAGTGATACAATATTAGTGCCAACACTGAACTATATATACCTTGATTCTTGTACCTCATACAATATTATAATTACTTGCTTTCATCTCAAAATTTCTTTTGTGTCCCTCAAAATAGGGTATGTGTACTATACATCATTATATTCCCAACATGAAGCACATTGTCTGACAAAATGAGTGTTCAATATTTGCTGATTCGCTACAACATTGTTTTTACTAACAAAAACTAAAACTACTCTAATTTTTTTGTAAACTGCCTAACTTAGTTTCAATAGAGCCATTCAGCAGGATGGTATGCATTTATTTAAAATGATTACCTTGATTATATGACAGCTCAGAGCTCCGCCCAGCAGAAGAGCTGATCATAAGCTCTGCTTGTCAGAGTCCCACCCTACAGCAGTCTATTTCAAGCCCAAATATGCCTGATCCAGAGACTCAGATACATGGGGCAGAGCTGCTACTGGCTCTTCCTGTGCCCAGCCACCATAAGGCGTCCAGGGAGGGAAGGCGGGTTCTAGCCCTGGCCTGCCATCCCAGCAGAGTCTTGCAAGAAGCCAGAGGTACCCCCCACACCATGAGACATCGGGACTCCACAGCTTGTCAGAGCCCCACCCAGCAGAAAGGCTGACCTTTCCCTGGTTCATGAATAAATGCACGAGATAAGAGGCTACTACAAGAGTATCCCACCTGCATGACAGAGCCTGGCAAGCTACCCGTGTCGTATTTGATATGTCAAAAATCAGTAACAATTATAGACCTCATTCCCATGACCTGAAGGAATGGTCTGAGGCGCTTCATGTTCCTGGAGCTAGCAGATGCTCTTGCACTACACTAGCATGTAACAGGACGTATGGAGATGTTACTGGTGCCTGCTCAAGCAAATCAATGAACAGTGGGAAGACAAGTGATAGAAGTGATACCTTGGTTATTTATTTATTGGAAAAATACTAGACTGCATGAAACAAAATAAAAGAAAATCTATCAGACAAATGTAATATATTAAGAAATATACACAAAAATGTTATTATATGCCAAAGTAGTGAGATTATGAAAATTATCCTTATTTTATTTATATTATTTGGGTGCATTATAAGCTAGTATAAGTTTTAAAATCTTTCAAACTACTTCTATCTTAAATCCTTATACAGATAATTTTGTTATAATAAAAGATAGCTTCTCTTATTCAGCTTCAAAGAACAAAGATTTTCAAAGTTGGCAATGATCCAAAGATCGGTTGGCAGTAGCCCAAAGTTGGCAATGTTTTTGCTAGGAAGGAGAAAGTAAGAAATGGTAGTCCTTAGCAACTGCTTCTTACCAATGTTCCTTGTATTGTCTTGGATTTTGAAAATTATTTAAATAATTCATTTAACGCTTTATTATATAACACTCTAATAAAAACTATGAGTATCAGTGGAAATAATTTTGATATGACCAATTTGTCTCTGCAGAAAGAAACTATTGTCAAATATTTCAAATGAAAGAATAAGCTTCCAACTGCATAACATGTCCCCCAACTGCGCTTCTTTTCCTTTTCAGAATGTTCACTGTACAAGATGAAGTTGATAAATACTATGTTTTGCTCTATTTAGCAAATATCAAAACTAAATGTGCTAGCTGTTGTCAATAACTTTCGATTATTATCATCAAATTGTATTATTTCTTCTGCTTTGGGAAAACGGAGGGTCAAAGAACTCTGCTAGCCTTTTATGCTCTCTATAAGAGAATCCTAGAAGCAAAGTCATTTCAACTAATATTTAATATAGGGCTGGAGCGATAGCCCAGCGGGTAGGGCGCTTGCCTTGCAGCGGCCGGCCCATGCTGGCCCAGGTTCGATCCCGGCATCCCATATGGTCCCCCCAAGCACCGCCAGGGATAATTCCTGAGTGCAGAGCCAGGAGAAACCCCTGAGCATTGTCAGGTGTGACCCAAAAAAAAAAAAAAAATGGCTTGAATAAAAATAACTAAAATAAATGAAAATCAAACCTCTATCAACAGGAAGTGCATGTTAATAAATCTGACATTTATTTTATCAATTTTAACATTCAACCTATAGCAAAACCAAACAATACAAAAAGAAAATTATAATTTATTAGTCACTGGTAGTATTCTTATAGCAATTTGGGTCACTTTTAATGCTTAAAACATATATACTTGAACACAAAGCCAAGAGTAAGACTTGTGCACTGTCAGTTATGACCCAAAAAAAAAAAAATACAGGGATGATGATGATGATGAATCATAGTATATGCATTATGATAATTTTAAAACATAACCTCCTAAAATATCTTTTCTATATGAAAACATAAAATAATGGAGAAAAAAACTTTTACTGAGCCTGCTAGCATATTAAATTTAGTGCAAAATAAAATGAAGTCACTTTTATTGTTGTTTTTATATTGGGGGAGGGACGGTCACACCCCAGCAATGCTCAGCGGTTATTCCTGGCTCTGCACTCAGGAATTATTCCTGGCAGTGCTCATGGTATGATATGAGATGCAGGAGATGGAACCAGGGTTGGCCTTAATCAAAACAAGTGCCCTACCAGCTAAACTACCTCTTGTTCCCTTAATAAAATAACATTTAAAGTCAGTTTCTATAAGCTTGCTTGAAGTACT
The DNA here is from genome assembly GCA_021461705.1 of Cryptotis parvus. Lineage (NCBI taxonomy): Eukaryota > Metazoa > Chordata > Mammalia > Eulipotyphla > Soricidae > Cryptotis > Cryptotis parvus. The sequence continues at coordinate 9,420 of JAJIBD010011138.1, forward strand.
CTCTCCATAAAAGAAAATTTTATTTATGACCCCTATGTTTAATAAATATGGATGTTTTTTGACAACTATTGCTGTCCTCGTAAGCCCCTAACATGCAGCCATGGTGCCAAAGCAATCAAAATGTCTCAGAAGAGTGAAGGGGCTCTAGCCAAAGGGGAGCCTTCTTCCCTATTGTTCTGCAGCGGCCATCTGATTCAGGCTAGTGACTTTGCTTCTTGGAATTTCTCACATTCTGCTATGTAAAAATCAGCATTGGGTTAAATAATGTTTAGTTTATTTCTGGATCAAAATATTCAAAGTTCTAATATACTATTTCCACAAAAACAATCTGACAACACTTAATTTTTATAATCTATGAAAGCTATCTATATAGGAGCTTCATTTCAGCAGATTTTTTAACTGAACATCTTAAAAGGAAAGAAGATAACACAATTTCAGCATAATTATTTTATTTTTTTGCTAATAGTATATCCTTTATTATATATTCACATTGATAAACTGTTTTCCCCCATGTAACTCTTGGATAGAAAAACATTTCCTCCTAACTATGTAATCAGAGGGACTCATGATATGAGCTAGAGGCAAAAAAATAAAGAGAGGGAGAGAGAGAGGGAGAGAGAGAGAGAGACAATGACAGAATTATCTCCCCTCCCCCAAACAAAGAAATTCCAGTTTCCAAAAAACAATTTCTAACTATACAAAATATTACAGTTATCTGATAGAAATAAAATCTAATAACCATTTAAAACTTTCTCAAGCATGATGTTATTAAACTCTAGATGTTACTATAACTCTAAGAAAATGCAATCATTCCTGCTTAACAATTGAGAGACTTTCTCAACCTAAATTAAGTAATTTTACATGGTCATAAGACTAGAAAGCACCAAATCAATAACTGAGCCTTCTGAACTTTTCCTAGGAACCTCTAGCTTTCTCCCCATTATATTCTACTTGGTCCTACAGCATTGGTGTTTTTAATCAGAACACATTTAACCAAGTTAAAGTCATAGTTATCATAAATTCTATAAAGAATTACCTGGAGGATCAAAGAGAAGTACAGTAGTAAGGCAATTTTCTTTCATGTGGCCAATAGGGGTCAATTCCTGGCACCCCATAGGGCCCCCAAGCACCACCAGAAGTGATCTGCAGTAAGCCCTGAAAACCACTAGGTGTGGAGAAGGATGAGGAAGGAAGGAAGGAAGGAAGGAAGGAAGGAAGGAAGGAAGGAAGGAAGGAAGGAAGGAAGGAAGGAAGGAAGGAAGGAAGGAAGGAAGGAAGGAAGGAAGGAAGGAAGGAAGGAAGGAAGGAAGGAAGGAAGGAAGGAAGGAAGGAAGGAAGGAAGGAAGGAAGGAAGGAAGGAAGGAAGGAAGGAAGGAAGGAAGGAAGGAAGGAAGGAAGGAAGGAAAGAAAAAAAGAAAGAAAGACCTGGAGTGAGGGGGGCAAGGGAGCAGGTACATATATCAAAGACTAAACACAGTACAACTTCAGTCCCTGGGTACTGCCAGATGTCATCATGGAGGCACACCTAAGGATCACCCTCAGGGTGATATATATATATGTATATATACACATATATGTATGTATATACATATATGTGTATATATACATATATATCATATATATATATATACATATATATCATATATATGTATATACATATATATCATACATATGATATATATACATATATGTGTATATACATATATATGTATGTATGTGTATATACATATGTATGTATATGTATATACATATATATGTATATGTATATACATATGTATGTATGTGCATATATATATGTATATATGTATATATATGTACATATATATACATATATATGTATATATACATATACATATATATACACACACAGTTATACATACTTTTTTAACAAATGTTTACTGTGTTCTGTGTTCTGAAATCAACATTTTGCTCCTGCAAATAAATACAGACATTCTATACCTGTCCTTTTCCTTCTGGCTAATTTCACTCAACATGAAATTAAATTTTCACTCCAAGAAAATACACTAGGTTAGTCCTGAGACTCTGTTTCAATAACTGTGATGCGCTACTTTGAGAAATTTGGTTAGAAAGGATATGGATGAACATCTTGGAGAGGAAACCTTAATTTGGGATAAAGGTGGCAGGGAAAAAATGGACACGATGTCTTTGACTTAATCATCAGAATCACCATTGTTCAAGTATCTGAACTCCGTCTACTGTGTTAGTCCATAGAGCTCATAAAGCTAGGGTATTTAGTGTTAACAGACACTATAGATTGTCCTGAAAAAAGTCTTAATGTATTCTCCACTGGTGACACATGAAAGTGCCTCTTTTTCTTACACCATAGTCAGCAAACAGACAATTTTTTTTTGTCTAGCAAGCAGAAATGGATGGAAGTAGATATAGAGTACTCAACCTAATTAACTAGTGAGACAATGACATGGCATAATGTAAGAAAAACTGTTGGCAACAAAATAAGCAAAGCCTCCTGAAGAAAGAATGCTTAAAGTGAGTCCCCAATCACTGATGACTTGACATCCCATTATTCATCAGTTTGCTCGAGCAGGTGCCAGTAACATTTCCATTTGATCCTATCACATGCCAGTGTAGCCCAATGGCATCTGGTTGCTTCAGGAATACAAAGAACCTCAAACCGTTCCTTCAGGGTCTTGACGAAGAAGCCTGAACATCTTGTAGGTGGGCAGCCACATGATCTTTTGACATCCCATGGGATACAGTCGGTAATGGATCTAGTCCAGCGGCCGTCTCCAAATCGCATTACATGTCCAGTCCATCTGATTTTGATGCCTTGGCAAAAGAGAAAGCATCCCTGACTCTGGAACAGCGATGAAGGTCGGAGCTCCGGATTCCTTCTTTCACTTGTGTGAGGCGTGATATTCCAAGAATAGCTCTTTTGATTCCTCTCTGGGACACCCGAATAGCATTCTCATCCTACTTTCGTAGGGCCCAGGTCTCTGAGGTATATGTTAATGCAGGGAGAATGGTGGAGTTGAAGAGATATGCCCGGAGCCGGAGGTTATCTTTTCAGCTATTTCTTCGATGCTTTTGAAGGCATTCCATGCCGCTCTCTTCCTCCTGCGCAGCTCAGGTTTTAGGTCGTTCATCATGTTGACTTCTTGACCTAGGTACACATAACTGCTGCATTCAGAGATGTTTGTTCCATTGAGAGTGAATGGGGCCTCTGGAACTAGTTCATTTTTCATGAACATAGTTTTGCTGAGATTCAGCTGTAGACCTATCTTTCCACATTCTCGGTCAAGTCAGTCAGCATTTGTGCCGCTTGGCTAATGTTTGGTGTTATTAGAACGATGTCATCAGCGAAGTGGAGGTGGTGTAGTTGCCGACCATCTATCTTCACTCCATTCCTTCCCATTCTAATTGCTGCATGATGTTCTCGAGGGTGGCGCTGAAGATTTTTTGTGAAATGGTATCACCCTGCCGAACCCCTCTTTTGACATCGATGATCTCTTCTTTGTAGAATGGTGAGATCCTGGTGGTGAATCCATAATACAGCTCACGAAGGATCTTGATGTATTGGGTTTGAACACCCTGTTTGACTAGGGCTTCGATGACTGCTTCAGTCTCCACAAAATCAAAAGCTTTCTTTAAATCAATGAACGTGAGACAGAGTAGAATCCTGAACTCCCTACAAACTTCAATGAGCTTGGTTACAGTGTGTATATGGTCGATTGTGCTGAATCCTTTTCGGAAGCCAGCTTGCTCGGTCCCGTGGCGGCATGAAGAGCGGTGGGAACAGCCGTGAGGCCCCGGTTGCGGCCTAGCTCGCAGGGTGTGTGCGGACAATAGCGCCTAGGTGCGAGAGGCGAGGCGGTGCGGGGGACCCGGCACGGGCCCAGGACTGGCCATGTGAGCAGCTGTGGCGAGCAGCCACAGTGAAGTCGGGAGCCCCTCGGTTTGCGGCCCCCGTTCCCAGGGGCCTCAGACCCGGACCTCGGGGGTGACACGATTCCGGACACCTGGCGGTCATCTTTCTTTACCATCTTTTAGGCCGCCATGTTCACTGCACTCATCAATGACCACAAGTGGGACGACCGGGGCACAGGCCATGTGTCCTCCGGCTACATGGAGCAGCTGAAGGGTATGACCTGCTTGTCAGAGTGGAGAGCGATATCACACTCAGCGATGCTCAGGGGGTTACTCTTGGCTCTGCACTCAGGAATTACTCCTCGCAGTGCTTAGCCCAGCAAGTTACTAAGAGTATACCACCCACATGGCAGAGCCTAGCAAGCTGTCCGATGGATATTCAATATGCCAAAACCAGTAAAAAAAAAAATGTTCAGAGTCTCCAATACTGAAAAAAAAAAATGGGTTCCTGGCACAAATATAGATAAAACTGTTTCAGGGTAAAAGTCCAAGTTGCCACACTCAAGGAACCAAAAAATGGCCATAACTGCATTGAGAAATGGGTGACACAAGGTCAGTGATGAATTGAGAAAGACAGTACCAAATTATGCAACGCTATGCATGACAAAGAAAAAGGTGACACTTAATTTCATTGAATAGTTCTCTGTTCATTGCAATATTTCATTGCAACAGTTCATTGCAATAGTTCTCTCATGGAAACCCTTCAGCAAAGTAATGACATGATCTCACTAATCTGAGAAAATCACTCTGCTATGCAGGTAATAATCTGTATGAAACAAGACAGGCAACAAAGAGATCAATCAGGAAGCAACTGAAAAACTTTAGATGAAAGATGACAGTGACTACAGTTGTGCATTTAATAAAGGAGATGAAGAGGTGGTTCCCAGAGCTCTGGCAATTAGTGACATTATGAATATGGGATATACTGAGGCAAAGTATAGGTTAATTAATTCAAGATTCTCAGAGCTAGGTGGAGAGAGTAATAAATAATATTAACAAAGGTAGAGAAGAAAGGTCTTAACTTTTCCCTTGATATGCATAAAATGGTTTGAATCATTTTGTTTTAATGATCATAATGGTTAACACTGTGACCAAGAATCCCAGTTGAGGGGCGAGCGATAGTCTAGCAGGTAGGGTATTTGCCTTGCACACGGCCAGCCCATGTTGGCCCGGGTTCTATCCCCAGCATCCCATATAGTCCCTGAGAGCACTGCCAGGAGTGATTCCTGAGTGCAGAGCCAGGAGAAACCCTAAGCATTGCGGGGTGTGACCACCCCCAAAAAAAGAATCCCAGTTGAGGTGCTGGAGCGATAGCACAGCAGGTAGGGCATTTGCTTTGCAAGCAGCTGACCCAGGTCAGCTATATGGTCTGCAGCCTATATGGTCCCCTGAGCACCGCCAGGAGTAATTCCTGAGTGCAGAGCGAGTAACCCCTGAGCATTGCTGGGTGCGATGCCCCTCCCAAAAAAGAATCCTAGTTGACACCTACAATGCACTTTAAAATGTCTACCTAAGAAATTATACCCCATTTTATTCCAACTGAAAGACTACATCTCCCAACCTCATTCTATTGCTAAGTGACATGATATAGTTAAGTTCTGTCTGAAAAGAACTCATTACAAACAAATATTTATATGATTTCTAGCACACAAAAAATGAAACCTAACTCCAGGTTTCTACACTTTGTGGTACTTTTGTATGTTGTTGTTGTGCCTATAACAAGGAAGAAGGCTGGACCTTCGCCAAACATCTGAGTCATGAGATAACCTTTAGAATGAACTCACATGCTGAGTAAGAGGATTAAAGAGTTTAAATGAGTCTACATTGTTGATGATTTCAAAGAATACATATACAGATGCTGGACTCATACCCAGTCTTCTTTCAAATGGAATAACATTGTGTGTTTACAATTATTGTTTACTGTTCTTATTCAGGAAGTCCAACAAAATCCTAATTGATACATAAATATAAATATTTATATGATATGCCTATTAAATAATCCAGTTATGTGGAGTCTCTATTTTTTTAAGAATGAGAAAACTGAATGTCTATGAAGTTACTTACTCAAAACCAACAAGTTTAAGACAGAGATAATATTTAAAGTCAACCTGACTTCAAAGTTTATGTTTTATACTATGCCACCTTAATATAAATCAGATGGGCTGATTTATAAATCAGCCTTAGTATAAATCAGATGGGCTTAGTACAATCAGATGGGCTGGACATGTAATGCTATTTGGAGACAACCGCTGGACTAGAGCCGTTACAGACTGGATCCCACGGGATGTCAAAAGATCACGTGGCCGCCCACCACAAGATGGTCAGACTTCATCAAGACCCTGAACGAACGGTTTGAGGCTCTTTGTATTCCTGAAGCAACCAGATGCCATTGGGCTACACTGGCACGTGATAGGGTCAAATATTACTGGTGCCCGCATGAGCAAATCGACGAATAACGGGATGTCAAGTGATCAAGTTATCAAGTGACTATGCCACCTTGCACCATGAAAAAAAGTACCTGAGACAATTGTTTCTCATACCATGTCTAGAACCAGTTCTACATATTATATGCATATGATGTTTTATATAAGTAAGAGTAATCTCCTAAATAAAAATATTAATGCTTGTGTAAGAGAAGAAAGGAGGAAAGAGTGGGAGGAAGAGGAGGAAGAAGAGGAGGAGAAGGAAGAAGAGGAGGAGGAGAGGGAGGAGGAGAGAAGAAGGAGGAGAAGAGGAGAAGGAGGTGGAGGAAAAGGAGGAGGTGGAGGAGAGAGAGAGGAAGAAGGAGGAAGAGGAGGAGAAAGAAGAGGAAGAAAAGGAGGAGGAGGAGAAGGTGGAGGAAGAGAAGGAGAGGAGGAGGATTTGAAGGAGGAGAAGGAGAAGGAGAATGCGGAGGGAAAGGAGGAGGAGGAAGGAGTAGTAGAAGAAGAAGGTGGAGAAGGAGGAGGAGAAGGAGAAGGAGGAGAAGGAGAAGAAGTAGAAGGAGAATGTGGAGGAAGAGAAGGAGGAGAAGGAGGAGGAGGAAGAGGAGGATGAGAAGGTGGAGGAGAAAGAGAAGAGAGGAGAAGGAGGAGGGAGAAGGAGGAGAAAAAGGATGAGGAGGAGGTGGAAGAGGAGGGATGAGAGGTGGAGGAGGAGAAGGAGGAAGAGGAGGATGAGAAGGTGGAGGAGAAGGAGGGGGATAAGAGGAGAAGGAGGAGGAGAAGAGACGTAGGATGAGGACAGGGATAAGGAGGAGGAGGAAGGGGAGGAGGAGAAGGAGGAGGAGAAAGAGGAGGAGGAGGAAGAGGAGAATGAGAGGTGGAGGAGGAGAAGGAAGAAGAGGAGGATGAGAAGGTGGAGGAGGAGAAGGAGGAGGAGGAGGAAGAGAGGAGGATGAGAAGGTGGAGGAGAAGGAGGAGGAGGGGAGAAGAGGTGGAAGAGGAGAAGGAGGAGAAAGGAGGAGGGAGGAGGAGAAGGAGGAGGAGGAGGAGGAGGAGGAGAAGGAGGAGGAGGAGGAGGAGGAGGAGGAGGAGAAGGAGAAGGAGAAGGAGAAGGAGAAGGAGAAGGAGAAGGAGAAGGAGAAGGAGAAGGAGAAGGAGAAGGAGAAGGAGAAGGAGAAGGAGAAGGAGAAGGAGAAGGAGAAGGAGAAGGAGAAGAAGAAGAGAAGAAGAAGAAGAAGAAGAAGAAGAAGAAGAAGAAGAAGAAGAAGAAGAAGAAGAAGAAGAAGAAGAAGAAGAAGAAAAGAAAGTACCTGCTTTAGGGGCAGGCTGGATGAGGGGAGAGGGGAGGGAATCTGGGGACACTGGTGGTGGGAAATGTGTATTGGTGGTGGGATGGTTCTGGAATACTGTATGACTGAAACCCAATCATGAACATCTTTGTAATTATATATCTCACAGTGCTATAATAAAATAAAATTATGATATATACATATACATATTAATGCTCACATAATTTAATTACTGTAATGTACTTGCTTTACCCTTTTACTTTTAATGCACTATAAATATATTCACCTCTTCAATTAAGTTCTCAATATATTTCTATTGCATAAAATTCTACCTTATGTTGTTAAAATACTGATTTTGTTTTGCACTTCTTGCAACTAAATATATGCCAAACTTCATTCTAAAATTTTTTCTTACAAAGGTTTGTGATTCTGAATTCTAAACATGCATCAACACTAAACCATAAACTTTCCCTACCAGGTGCTGTCCCTTGTAAGAAAAATAAGTTCTCAAGAACTCCCAACATCAATAGAGCTTGCCAACAGTTTCTTTGACCACATTTTCAACGTACTGATTGTTATCTCATGAAACAGTAGAACGAATGTTTTTGTACAGTAAAAATCTCTTGCACGTATGACTTCTTTAGCCCTACTAGTTCTGTTCTATAAGAGAAAACCTGGAGGGAGGAGAGGAAGGAAGGAAGGAAGGAAGGAAGGAGGGAGGGAGGGAGGGAGGGAGGGGAGGGGAGGGAGGAGGGAGGGAGGAGGGAGGAGGAGGAGGGAGGAAGGAGAAGGAAAGGAAGGAAGGAAGGAAGGAAGGAAGGAAGGAAGGAAGGAAGGAAGGAAGGAAGGAAGGAAGGAAGGAAGGAAGGAAGGAAGGAAGGAAGGAAGGAAGGAAGGAAGGAAGGAAGGAAGGAAGGAGGGAGAGGGAGTGATCCCTGAGAACAGAGCCAGGAGTAAACCTGAGGCACTGCCAGATCTAAAACCAATCATAGCTAGCTATGTCCCAGAATTATATAAATTAGTAAAAAATTAAAAAAAAACAATACACACATATATATTTATGATTTTGCCTAAAAATATCAAATACCTGTGATTTGCTTAACGAAGAGAAAGAAGACATACAAAAATTATAAAATACTACTAAAAAGAAAAGAAAAACAACACAAGGAAATGGAAACACCCCTACTAGTTGACTGAAATAATTAAAGTTCTCAAAATGACAATTTTAGCAGAACATTATATAGATTACTTTCTGTAAAAATATCCACCATTTATCTGACAAAGGATTAATATACAAAATATATATATGGATATATAGAGAGATATATAGGTAGATAGATATAGAACTTTACAAGAGAACGGAATTTTCCACTCTGAGGAAGTCCATGTTCTCTCTTAAACATGTATTGCTCTCTTTCTTGCCACTAGTCTCTCAGTAAATTGCTTTCAATAAAACTACTTTGTTCCAAAAAATCTTTACAAGAAAATAACAAGCAACCCATCAAAAATCAGGGTAAAAGATGAACATAAAGTTACTCAAGGAAGCACACATATGGCCAAAAGGTAAATGGAAAAAAAAACTGTCCGTATCACTTATCATCAGGGAAATGCAAATAAGATAAAATCAATAATGAAATAGATCTCACCAGCATATTGGCACAAATCACAAAGATGAAAAATAGTGATTCCATGAGTATGAGGGGAAGGGGACCCACATTCACATCTGATGAGAATGTCAACTAGTTCAGCCTTTTTGGAAAATGACATAGGCGCTTCTCCAAAAGCTAGGAACTGAGCTTCCATATGGCCCAGGAGTTCTTATTGCATCTACCTCAAGGGTAAAACTCTATTTAGAAAAGACAATTGTAATTCTGCGTACCTCTATGTTCACTGCAGCACTACTCACAATAGCCAAAATCTAGAAATAATGCACATGCCCAAGAACAGATGAATGACTAAAGACAAGAGGGCACATATACACAATGGAATACTACTGGTCTTTTAGGGGAGGAAATGAACCCATGCAATTTACTCCTACTATGTTGATTTATGGGTCTGGAGAGAATCCTCCTGAATGAAGTTCGTCCAAAGGAAAGGGACAGCATAGACTCTCTCTCCGATGTGGGATACATGGGATCACAGTAATGGAATAACAAATGCCCAGAGGCAACAGAAACTGAGACCTGGTCTCCAGTAGGAAGCTCGCCACTGGAGACCAGGAAAGAGAGATGAGGGGAGGGACACTCAGACAATGTAGAAGGAAGCAGAAACTCTGGTTAAAGTTATGGCACCGGAATGTTTGGTAAACCATCATGCCTAAAGTAATGTACAGGTTTAAAATGGTCTGAATAGATTTCAATAGAAAGTGAAGTTCAGGCAAGATTTCTCAGTCTTTGCTTAAAAAAAAAAAGATTATTTGGAAGAACTAGAAAGGATTGTGATCTGAATTTGCTCAGCCATTCTGGCCATAATAAAGAATATTTAGAAACTTGCAGTCTCATAAATTACAGACCACCCAAAATCTATTTAAGTTTTCCCTAGGATTTTGTTCCTTCTTTCAAGAAATAATCACAATGCCTTAGGAGTCTACATGTTTCAAATTACCTCTTAAATCAATCCAATCTTTTTCTTAATGCAAAAAAAGGAAAAAATCATGATCAAATTCCAAAAGCAGAAGCACAGTTTAGTTATGGCACTTCTATAGTTAGAGCTTCAACCCAGCTTTGGTGAATAATTAGGTGTTGGGAAATTCAAGCATTTTAGTCATTTACGTACTCATCTATACTTCCTGTCTACATCCAATTAGGAATTCTAAATTTTCTGAACCTAAAAATGGTAAGATATGGTGGTTAAATGTCAATGTAATCTGTCTGACTAAAATCCAAACATGATCATCTCTGTAATTGTATATCTCAGATTGGTATAATAAAAAAAATTTTAAGAGAGGTAAATACAAACCAAACTATAATAACAGTAAACTTGAGTGTCTTTTGTCAAAGATGCTATTAATTTTCAAAAATTACTGTTTATTTTTATATGACATCTAGTTAAAGGAGTCCAAAGGAGGTACAAATTTTTTTGTTTGTTTGTTTTTTGTCTCGTTTGCCAAGGTATCAAAAATCAAATGGGCTGGACATGTAATGCGATTTGGAGACAACCGCTGGACTAGAGCCGTTACAGACTGGATCCCAAGGGATGTCAAAAGATCACGTGGCCGCCCACCTACAAGATAGTCAGACTTGTTTGTCAAGACCCTGAAAGAAAGGTTTGAGGCTCTTCGTATTCCTGAAGCAACCAGATGCCATTGGGCTACACTGGCACGTGAGAGGGTCAAATGGAAATATTACTGGCGCTTGCTCGAGGAAATCGATGAATAACGGGATGTCAAGTGAAGTGATCAAGTTTGTTTTTAGTAGTTTAAATTTCTCTTGTATTCTAAATTTCTAAGTAGGAGTGTTAATGTTCATTGACCTAGACATTTGACCCACCTAGGAAGAAATTTAAATCAAATTCAAATTGTCCCAGGTGAATTATGCTCCATCTATGAGATAATTGGCTTTATGATTTGGAACTCTGAACTGAAGACATAGTTTTAACTGTTTGTCTCCTTGTTAGTTAAATGTATGCTATATAAATAAATAAATAAATAAATAAATAAAATAGGCTAAGCAAAATATGGCCAAAACCCAAACATGAACATTTTTGTAATTGTCAATAAATAAACAAATAAATAGATAACTAAATTAATTAATTAATTAAAAGTCAGTGTAACAAATAATAAAGTTCTTAATGATTAGCAATAAAACTATTTGGGACCAGAAATATAGCACAGTAAGTAGAGTGCTTGTCTTGAATATGGACTCCTTGGGTTCCATCCCCAAGTACCACATATAGTCTCACAAACCCCATCAGAAAAGATATCTGAATGCAGAAACAGGATTAAGCCCTGAGCATCACGGGGCATGACCCAAAGTTTAAAAATAAATTAATAGAAAGTATTTGGTTTTCCTAACCCTCAAGGTGTTGCAGTTGTGGCTGCGGTGCCCAGCTGTGTTGGCAGGTGGCAGACAGGAGATAGGCTTGTCTAGAGCCAAGGCTCTGCCACGTGGGCCCTGGATGGTTGATGGTCTGACACAGGAAAAAAAGACTGGGCCCTCTGGGATGAACCCAGAGTCATGGGCAAAGCCTGGCAAGCTACCTGTGGTGTATTCAATATGCCAAAAACAGTAACAATAATGGACCTCATTCTCAACGAATGGAGACGTTACTGGCGCCCACTTAAGCAAATCGATGAACAACAGGAAGACAAGTGATACAAGTGATTCAGTTTTAAGCCTGGTAATTAGCAGAAAACTAAGTTAGTCTCAAAGGCAGCCCCTTAAGCCAGCCTACCACTCAGATGCCTCCAGCAGACCAGCAGGAAACTAACTGCATAAACTCATTGTGAAATCAGGGAGAACTTGATTCACTGCAGAAACAGATTTTAGCTCAGTGGGCGGGGACAGCTGCCCCTCAGCTCTAGCCAATTGCTCACCTATCTTCTGATTTCTCAAGACAAGCCAGAAATGTAGATTACTATGTGAAATTTTCCTGTTAATTGTTGGCACAAAAAAAAATTTTAAGCATTGCATGGGCCAAATAAAACATGTCTGTGGGCAGATTTAGCCAGCTGGCTGCCAATCTGAAATCTCAGGGAGGCTACAGAAAGAAATAAGTAAAATATTTCCTTGACTCTTCCTCACCCATTATGATGCCCAGTCGTAGAAATAACTTTGGAAATCTAGCCAAAGGAAGATTAGAAGATGTCTTGGAGATATCAATTTGACTCTAATGAAGATAACACTTTTTTTTTCAATGAGTTACACACAAACACACACACATATTCAGGGTTACAAATAATTTCTGAAGTGCTTCCATCATCATATGAAGGGATATATATATAGTTTAAGTCTACCAAAAAATGGAAATCTATTAAAACACATTTGTATCCCAAAAGACAGGATGACCTTAATACATTTGTCTTTGTTCTTAACAAAAAAATGTACTTAACAGTTTAAAATCAGTGTGTATATTATAGGATGGAATAGGGGCTGGTTAATAAAAAAAAATTTGGAGATACAGTAAATTCATTCCTGATGGCAGGTCAAATGCTTGCTATTAGGTGGCCCTTGCTATTCATTATTCAGTTGGTAGTGCCATAGTAAGGTGTAATGTCAAAAAAATAGAAATTCCAAATATCTGATTCCATACATCTGATTTACATACAACTCTTATTATAAGACATTTAACTCTTATAATATATTATAATATATTATTATATATATTATATATTATTATAAGTCATCAATGTCTTATATATTATTATAAGACATCAACTTTTATTATAAGACATTTTCTCACCATTACATAGCAAGACAACATAGCACAAGGGAAAAGTTTTTACTCTCCACCAAGAGATTAAAATAACCCATGTAATATTTGATAACAAAGACTATTTTATTGCATTTCCCATATCTATGCATCTTCATGTTCATTACCATAGATATGAACACATTTTTATAGACTAGTTACATTTTTCCACTATTGGCCTAGTATCTCTGATGAATGCACAATGGTCATTAAAGTTGGCTGAATCAACAGTTCTAAACTCTTCATAGTGTGATATAAGTAGAAAAGTCACCCAGTCCTGGAAAAAAGAGATTTACTATATTCTTTTACACAATGTTAAGGGGTTTGAGGATTACTTGAAGAAGTTTGTTCAATGATCCTTTAAAAAAAATAAACTCCACTGTAACTTTATTCTTATTTCCTCTATTACTGAAACATTTATTTCAGGATATGCTCTCAGAAATGAATGCTTCTATGCTAACATGTAAGAATGTTTTACTTAGAAATAAAGCAAAAGAGGGACCAGAGAGTTAGTACAATGGGTAAGGAGCTTTCCTTGCAGGCAGCCAAACTGCGTCCAATCCCGAGAACCCTATACAATCCCCTAGAATTATCCTAGTCAAGATCACTTTTGAGTATTTAAAAATACTGTTAAGTATGTTTTGGTTTTTCATAATAACAAAGACAAATGCAATTAAGGTCAGCCTGTCTTTTGGGATACAAATGTGTTTTAATAGATTTCCATATCTATTGAGACACTTACATGTATTTTCCTCCCTTCTTTACATGTATTTAAATAAGTTTAGTGTTTGAAAATTATAATCACTTTTAACCAGTCATTCTTGGGATGATCAATTAAGCCACTATAATTGCTAAGAACAGGTTATCATTCTCATGATTAAATCTATTCCTTTTATAATTTCTAAGCATTTTGCTTTCAACTATTGGGTTATTACAAATATTTATGTGATAATGAAAAAGGAACAAAATAAAGAGTACTACTTGCAAGAAATTCAAGTACCAAATAAGCTGGGTCAATATTTTCTACTATTATTAAAAAGCATAATCATTATGTGATCTAAACCCCGAACATGAACAAACATTGTAACTGTATATCTCACAGTGGTATAATAAAGTATTAATAAAAAGCCTAATCAACTTTTAAAATTCATGACTATACACAGGCCTTCAAGTTTATTCTGCTTTACTTCTGATTGGGGGTGGTAGTGGGGGAGGGTATACCCAGAAGTGCAAAGGGCTTTCTTCTGACTCTGTGCTCAGGGATCACTCCGTAGGACTCAAGAGACTATCTGCAGTACCAAAGATTGAACACAGGTTGACTGCATATAAGGCAAGCACCTTTCCCATTGTGGGTCTTTTTTTTAAATTTTTTATTATACTATAGTGAAACATACAGTTACAAAGGTGTTCATAATTGGTTCTTGGTAATACATTATTCCAGCACCCATCCCTCCACCAGTGCCCCATCACCACCACCAGTATACCCACACCCCTCCAAGCCCACCCCCAGGCTGCCTCAGTAGCAGGTACCCCCTTATCCTCTCTTTCTCTCTCTGTCTCTCTCTCTCTGTCTCTTCATCTCTCTCTCCCTTCTTTTACTCATTGCGGCTAGCCCTGCAGACATTTAGGGTTTAACATTTAAGTCTCTTTGTGTATATTCAATGGTGAGTTCTAGTCTGACATTACCATTGCCCACACTCAGTTAAACACTGGTATATATTTATATCCTATTAATGAATGCAGTCATTTTACATCTGTCCTTTTCCTTCTGACTAATTACATTCAGCATGATAGTCTCCATGTCCATCCATTTGCAGGTAAATTTCACAATTTCATCTTTTCTGACAGCTGCATAGTGTTCCATCGTGTAGATGTACCACAGTTTCTTTTAGCCAGTCCTCTGTTCTCGGGCTCTTAGGTTGTTTCCAGATTCTAGCTATTGTGAATAGTGCAGCGATGAATAAAGAAGCACAGATAGTGTTTCTGCTTTGTGTTTTTCAGTCTCTCAGGTATATTCCCAGGAGTGCTATTGCTGGATCAAATGGGAGCTCAATATCTAGTTTTCGGAGGAAGGCCCATATTGTTTTCCAAAAAGGGCTGGACCAATCGGCACTCCCACCAACAGTGGATGAGAGTTCCTTTCTCCTTGTAGGTCTTTTTTGCTTTATTTATAAAGATATACTTTCCACCAATTGACTTATTTGGTCATTCTTACTATTAAAAAAAAAGAATTTAAGCAATTATCTGTTTATATCTTAGCAATGATAAGTAATAAAATATTTTATAGTACTGCCTTAGTGAATGATATTAGCGAGAGTAGGATATGTCTATTGGGAAATACAAAATAATGCTTCTGGATAAAATACAAAAATAATGCTTTTGTGGGAAGGATTCAGGCCACACCCAGAAATGCTTGGGAAGTACCTTTGGCCCCATGCTCATTGATTCTCAGGGGACCCTGTGGTGCTAGGGTTCAAACTAGGTCAGCCACATGCAAAGAGCACCTTGACCCCCGTCTCTCCAGTCCCTGAATAAGTGTCTGATGCTATCAGTCTCCTTCCGTAACTGAATTCTCCTTGCTGAAATGTGGTTAAGTCTGAACTCTGTCTACAAATAAGATATTATTGCCAAAACTAATAAAAGAATAATAAGATTCAGATATAAGATCTGAAAAACAAAAAGTCAACCTTGAGATATCACCTTTTTAATAATATATAATATCGAGTGGTATAATAAAATACTTAAAAAAAAAAAATAATAATATATAATATGCATAAATTGTTGCTAAGAGTTTTAAGCTTACTTAATGCCTATAAATGAAATCAACAGCGTAGTCTACTCTTATTTATTAGTATTAAAAGTCTCTATGCCACTCAATTGGATTTAGATGTAATTATATTTTAATAGGCAGGCCTTGGCAGTGTTAGGATTTGACAGAACAAAATAGCCAAACAACTTTGTACTTAGTGGCTCAACTCTTTAGCTTTTCTAATAAATAAGACAAATTGCTAAAATAAAGAATTTAATATAAGAGATGCTTCCACCAAGTACTGAGGATTTTCAGAGTAGAAAATACTCCAAATAAGAATGCAATGATAGATTCAGTCATTACAAATTTGTCCAAATCTATAGACAGTACGGCACCAAGAGTTGACTCTGAGTTGACTCTGAGTTGACTCTAAGAAATTTGAGTGGTTCTGATGCATCAGTGTAAGATTATCAATCTGTTGCTCTGATAAAGGATTTGGTGATGATAAGGTATGCAGGGTGGGGAGCCAGAGAGAACAGGACTAATAGGAGATCTCTGCACTTTCCTCTTAATGGTGCTATAAGTCTAACAATATATCTCTCTCTTTAAGTTCCTTCCAAGATTAATCCTATAAAGACTTACTGAATATCCATCCTAATACAATCTTTGGTCTTAAAATCAAGAATATAATCAGACTGCATAAAAGAAATCAAAAGAACTGCATTCCAACTGCAAACTGGGCCAAATATTTTTTCCTTCTTGTGTCTACTTTCCTTATCTGAACAAGGCATACATCGAGACAAGTCTCATACATCTGCTGTGCACAAGAAATAAGGTTTAACCATCAGCAAATAATCAATCTGGAAATTTTATTGTGAGTGATAGAGCCTCACAAGAAGCCAGAGGAACACCCCCTGCACACACACACACACACACACACACACACACACACACTGCGCACGCACACACACGCACAATGAGGGCAGCCATTTTCAACATCCGGATTCCACAGCTTGTCAGAGCTCCACCAAGAGAAAAGTTGATCTCTTCCCATTGAGCGCAGCCTCTTGGTGGCCACATGGTTCATCAGCAAATGCACAAACTGAGAGCCTACCTACTACTGAGAGTATTCCACCCACACGGGAGATCCCGGCAAGCTACCTGTGTCATATTTGACATGCCAAAACAGTAACAATTATAGACCTCATTCCCATCACCTAAATGAAAGGTTTGAGGCTCTTCATGTTCCTGGAGTGAGCAGATGCCCTTGGGCTACACTAGCATGTGACAGAGATGTATGGAGATGCTACTAGTGTCCACTCGAGCAAATCAATGAACAATGGGAAGACAAGTGATACAAGTGATACATATATATAAATAGTTCTATCTCTTTAACTCTAATGAATTCCTGAAAATCATGAATGCATGATGAATAAAAGATTATAGTTCACTGAAGAAACATAAATACGATTGGATGTTATGTCATCAGCAAAGAATGAATCTCAAATATCTACCTCTTTCATATTCCTTAAATTCCTATATTGCCATATGTTATTTGTACATTATAGTACACCGTAGCAACCATCACCAAGGTGAACAAGTATGTCATATGGGTGTTTGCTTTGCTTTTCTCACTCACCAACTATTTCTGCCATTAAAAAATCACAATTATGTAACTTCCTCACACTTCACTTCTTAACCATCATTATCCCAACCATACTTTATTTTTACAGGTTATTTAACTCTGCCTGGCCACGGAAGAGGCATGCGGACTGCTTAGAAGGTTCCAGGAGCAGCGCTGCCAGAGGGCAACTCTCGTACTTGACCACGTCCAAGCTCTCACGGCTGCACCCCTTCTCCAGCGTGCTCCGCGTCACTCAGCACCTCGGCCACCTTCTGCTTGTGAGCAGTGTCGAGGCCCTGCTTCCATGACCGCCTGGCTGCTTCTTCCAAGGTCTCAGCAGGTTCAAATTTGCCCTGGCATCTGTAGAGAGCCCTGAGGTTTTTTAAAGTGGTCGTAACAGTTGGGCTGTCCACCTTACACTCTTTGTACCAGCCGCTGTACTCTCCAAACGAAGCCCCGTCTGGAGACTCGCAGACATGGGGCAGAGCTGCTACTGAACTCCCTGTGCCCAGCCACTCACGAGGCGCTCAGGAGGGATGGCGGGTTCTAGCCCTGGCCCGCCACCCCAGCAGAGCCTTGCAACAAGCCAGACAACCCCCACTCCATGAGGACCTCCATTTTCCACATCCGGACTTCCCACTCATCAGAACTCCACCCAGCAGACCAGCCTATCACAGCCCGGCTTCACGGCCACACGGTTCATCAATAAATGCTGTATTTAAAGATGACTACAAGAGTATGCTACCCACGGCAGAGCCTGGCAAGCTACCCATGTTGTATTTGATATGCCAAATACCAGTAACAATTATAGACCTCATTCCCATGACCTGATGGAATGGTTTGAGGCTCTTTATGTTCCTGGAGCAAGCAGATGCACTTGGGCTCTACTAACATGAGACAGGAAATATGGAGATGGAGATGTTACTGGTGCCCGCTCGAGCAAATTGATGATGAACGGGAAGACAGTGATTTAACTCTGCACTTTATTTGGGGAATGGAATGGGTTGAAGTCCATTCAGCAGTGTTCCAAGGCTATTTCTGGCTCTGAGCTCTGGGATGACTCCTGGGAATGCTCTGGAATGATTTGCAGTTCGGGGGATCAAATGAGGCAGGCCACATGCAAAGCAAGTTCCTTAAACCCTATACTATCTTGCCATTCCAGAACTTTGTACTGTATATAAGTACATCCTACAGTATATGTCTTATTTTGTGTTTGACTTCTTTCAAACCATATCATCCCTATGAGACTTATCTATATTGTGCTATCATTAACTCATTTCATTTCTTTTATTTCTGCGGTCTTCCATGTATTATAAGCCATTATTGATCTATTCTATTATTAATGAACATTAATTTGTTTTCACTATTACAAATTTAAACTATGTTCCAAGCCATAGGAAACAAACACAAGTA
Organism: Cryptotis parvus; assembly: GCA_021461705.1. Classification (NCBI taxonomy): domain Eukaryota; kingdom Metazoa; phylum Chordata; class Mammalia; order Eulipotyphla; family Soricidae; genus Cryptotis; species Cryptotis parvus. The sequence continues at coordinate 28,233 of JAJIBD010011138.1, forward strand.
TATAATCTACTACCTAAATATGAGAAGATTTAATGTACCATATGCAAATTTATTCTCCACAAAATCTTGTTTATAATATAAAATATAATTTTCTTTTCTGCTTATCCATATATTCTGAAGTCTCTAAGTAATTATAAAACTTACATATTTTTAATGTGGAAAATGGAGGCCCTCATGGAGTGGGGGGTCGTCTGGCTTGTTGCTGAGGCTCTGCTGGGGTGGTGGGCCAGGGCTAGAACCCACCATCCCTCCCGGGCGCCTCGTGAGCAGCTGGTCACAGGGAGAGCCAGTAGCAGCTCTGCCCCATGTCTGCGAGTCTCTGGACCGGCATATCTGAGCCGGATTTAAGAAAGACTGCTGCAGGGTGGAACTTGATGAGCCAGGCGCTGATAGGCTGGTCTGCTGGGTGGAGGTCTGAGAGAGAGAAGTCCGGATGTGGAAAATGGAGGCCCTCATGGAGTGGGGGGGTCGTCTGGCTTGTTGCGAGGCTCTGCCAATTTTCCACATTCGGACTTCTCTCTCGTCAGACCTCCACCCAAGCACCAGCCTATCAGCGCCGTGCAGTTCATCAATAAATGCTGGACTTAGAGATGCCTACAAGAGTATGCTACCTGCACGGCAGAGCCTGGCAAGCTACCCGTGTTGTATTTGATATATATGCCAAATACCAGTATCAATTATAGACCTCATTCCAGAATGGATTGAGGCTCTTTATGTTCCTGGAGCAAGCAGATGCCTTGGGCTCTACTAGCATGAGACAGGACATATGGAGATGTTACTGGGGCCCGCTCGAGCAAATGGATGATGAACGGGAAGACAGTGATACAGTGACAGTGATACATTTTTTTTTAAACTTACATTTTTTAACAAAGATAATTTTATCCATTTCAAATTTCAATCTTCAAAATTAATAATTTCCATTCTCCACTGAATAAAAACATTTGAATAAGCCATCAAATAAGTGGTTTATCTATTTTTACCCTAAAAGAAAGGAAAAAAAGAGAAGAAAACAGAAATCCAAGTAAATAAATATTAACAAAGTGGGAATATCTGTTAATACAAATGAAATACAAAAAGAACCTATAACTGCATGTTAACAGAGCCAGTAAAATTAGCATTGTATAAGGCAAAAAGATACACAGGACAACCTCTTAATGTATGTATTGTAATCCACAATGTGGAAGGGAAGGAAAAGAGAAAGAGAGAGAAAAGAGAGAGAGAGAGAGAGAGAGAGAGAGAGAGAAGAGAAAGAAATTAAGAAACCTGCCAAAGAGGCAGGCTAGGGAAGGGGAGGGAATCAGGGACATTGGTGGTGGGAAATGGGGACTGGTGGAGGGATGGGTGCTGGAAGAAGCGTACGACCAAAACCCAAATATGAACATCTTATAAACATCTTTGTAACTGTATATCTCACGTTGGTATAATAAAATATTTTTTAAAATTAGCATTGTATAATGCATAGGGAGCTTGCCTTGCACACCCCAGACCCAGGTGAGCCCGCTACAAGTGATCCCTAGGTGCAAAGCCAGAAGCAAGCCCTGAGCACTTTCAGGTGTGGCCCAAGAGGGGGAAATTGCTGCATACTAATGACTTAAATATGATTTAAAAATGATGACGAGTCACTGAGCTTTGGAACAGTTAATTTTGAAATGTCACCACTTTGCAGAGTAAGTAAATGGGAAACTTGTAAGTAAACATTCATACACTTGCTTTTAAAATTATGCTTAAATTTTTTAAAGAACCATTCTAAATACTATTAACAGTGTTGTGCTGCTCATGTCAAAGAGGCAAAAAATATTGTTTCCTCTAAGAAGGAAATGTTATCAGTTAATAACTAAGTGTGAGAATAAAATGAACTACACTAGGAGTCCAACAAGAAATAAACAAGTAAACAACTAGATTTACTGAATCATTTGAACATCAGATTTTTCTTTTTATTTCTTCAATCCATTTCATTCTTGTCCAGAACATTTTGCATCACAATTTAGACTTGATTTGGTCTAGAAAGACTGAAACACAGGCTTTACAACTTTAGCTTTTAGGATTTTCCCTTTAGGGAAAGTAATCTTACATGGCGGCAAGTCAAGAAGGCAGAGTGCCTGGATCTGCTCCCCACCCGCACCCAGGCGAGCGTGACACTGTGGACCATATGGATGGATGAATTGTGACTCATGAGTCGGAGGGGATATGCACAAATAAGGTCTCCATTATTTGCATATTCATGAAATTCATAGCCAGATGGGTGGGGGTAGCAGAGCCTACAGTGCTTTTGGCTTTTGGAGGCCATTTATTGCCTGGTTGTGAGCAGTTACAGACCAGAAGAGCCTCTTCCCAAGGGAATTCAACCCATAAAGTTTAGGAACCTGGTTGTCACAGGTTGATGGCACCATCACTGCATGGTCCACATTCTGTATCTCCTGTTTACACATTTTGTGTCACCAGACAAAGCATCCACCAGTGAGAAATGGAATACTTCAGCCTACAGGCTTCAATCCAGAGAAGATACTGAAATGTTTCGCCAAAGGACATGTGTATTAATAGAAATTGTGTAATTTTTAAATTTTTCTAGTGGCAGTTTTTCTTGGGTAAACATAAACTTCCTGTGAATAATTCTGTAAAAAAAGTAAACACTTTGAAAATGTTTCCTCCATTATTCTGTTGAAACCTGAGGAATGACTAATACTGGGCATGTGGTAGAAATTTAGAAATCGTTACTTTAATATTCCTGTGTTTCATTTTCCGCACCAGAAAAAAGGAATAATAGTACTAGCTCTTATCATACCTTGGTAGCTAAATGAGATCCAGCATTGTTGAATGATCACAGCTCCAATTTAGAGCCTAATCGATGTTTGTCATTATCCAAATAACTGAACTCAGCCCATTATCCTGGTGTCATCGACTTCTTTTCTAAGAAAAACATTTTTCCCCATCTATCTTATACTTGATTGAAACACAATAGAATAGAGCAATAGAATAGAGCAGAATATGGACAATATCAGCAACAATAATAAATACTAATTATTATAATAAAAATAAACATAAAAATATTGTGTCATACATTTTTTAAATTTTCTTCCAGAGGATATTAAATCATTTATTAATTACATATGATAATGGGTGATACATAGGCTTTGTTGCCATCTGTAATTTATTTGCTATGAGTATTCAATTCAGATACACTGCAAAGGTTGTGCCAGCATTCATTAAGGCAAATGCCCTACGCTGTGCTATCACTCCGGCCCCACCAGCCAGCAATCATTAAAACCCTAATAACTTCCATAACTGTTGGGGACTGCTTCCTTTGTTTTGTTTTTGGGGAACCGCCTGTGGTGCTGGAACCACCAGAGCTTCCCTAGTCATGTGTAGGATGCCTTGGGCCCTATCCAGCTCTTTCAGCTAGTAAGCCCCACTTTGGGGACCCTTTTAATAAAGAATTCCATTTGACAACACGGGTACTGGCAGGAATTGGCAGTTCAACTGGCCCAAGACTTCTGAGGACAGCAGCTTTCCGCCTTAAGCAGGTTAGAAAGACGTGTCAGATGGAACCTTGATTACCCTGAAGGAATCCTAATTTAGTGGTGGAGCTTGCCAAGGTGGTTTCAGAGCAGACTGCATTTCCACCGCCTATGGAGGGCCTGTGTGGGTCTCTGCTGTGCACGGTCTGTGAGCTCAAACAGCTGTTCAGACTCTCCCTGGAACTTCGGCCGCTCAGACCTCCAGGATGAGCTTGCATGACTGTCTGCGCTCTTTGAGACCCAGGCAGAAAGTCAAGGGGAGGCTTGAACCATGCTGACGTGGCCGAAAGTGTCATACACTTTTCAAGCATTTCTTTGTCTAAGTCTCTCAAACATCCTACAGGATAAGAATCATCAGCATTATTGTCATTGTCTTCATTTTTCATTTAGAAAACTAACGTTTAGGTTAACTAACTTGCCCAAGGTCAGAGCAAGTAAATGGTAGCACGGGCACAAAAACTTGGATCTGTGGCATAGCTTTAATAATGCCTCCCAGCAAGAAATGTCAATCACAAAGTTGGTGAAAACCCCAACTGCCTTCCAGACTTCATATAAAGGAATTCATTAGATAGGTGATTGGTATTGTACTGATTTGCAGTATTTAACTTTAATGACCTGCCTTTATTCACATGGAGCAGGAAATTTGCTACCTCAAACCAAATTAAAGTCACTGAAGAACCTGATGCAGTAACCAGAAATATCTTGCATTAGACTGGAGCAGAAATCTAATAAATTATTCCAGGTTGACTGACTTTTTATTTTATGTCTTCCTGGACTACAAATATTATTCAAAGTTGCTCAGAAAAAATAATTTGACTCAGACAGGAATTTAGTATCAAAAGCAATACAGCTACAGTATAGCTGAGAAAGCTTAAAGTAAAAGGAGTTAAGCAATGCCAGCTTCTCACATACTGAATGGAATGTGCTCAGAAAGGTCACAGAGTTGTTATCTAAAGAGTTGGCTCAGGGTCCTTTGTGAGGTGGCAGACAGTGAGGTATGGTGGAAAAAGCACAGATTTCCATGTCGGACACATACTTTGCAGTCTAAGCTATTTCATTAGTTGGGTGAATATAAGCAGACAGATGAGATACTGGCTCAGAGCAATAGAAGAGGGACCACTCAAAGACCACCAAATTAACTTACATTGTATATTTTATTGTTTTTTATTTTTTTTTATTAGAAGAGTGGGAGAGGAAAGGAGAGTAGAATCCAAATAAGGCTTCCTGGGTAGGGTAGGACTGAGATTAATTAAGTGTTTAAAAATTGTACAACAAAATGATTCAGAATTTTTTTTATTTCTTTTATTTTCTTTTTTTTTTTTTTTTTTTTTTTTTTTTTGGTCACACCCCGGAGATGCTCAGGGGCTACTCCTGGCTCTACACTCAGGAACTCCTCCTGGCAGTGCTCGGGGCACCATATGGGATACCAGAGATCGAACCTGGGTCGGCTGCATGCAAGGCAAACACCCTACCCGCTGGACTAACGCTCCAGCCCTGTGTTTTCTTTGCACTTTTAAACCACCGGGAAAAAATTATCCTGGGTAGTTCCAGAGATACTCATGTCCTGAGTTTCTCAAACGCAGTCCTAAAGTCAAATAATATTAGGACAACAACGAAAAATTGGTTAAATATAGATCATATGTAAGATATACATAAACACAATAAAGAGGAAAAACAGCCAAAAGCAACAGTGCCTTAAAATTTGCTACAGATCTGAGTTTACCTTCCTGGGAAGATAAGGCAGAGACAGTCACTCTAGTGTAGTGATAGAACACTTTATTTATGAAACCCTGTCATGGTGCCTATGTTTTTTTTTAATAAGATAGATAATTTTTTAAAGCAGGTCTTTAGAAACTACCTATGTTGTGTTGACTAATGACTTTGCAAAAAACAGGTCTACTCAGATTCTTTGATCTTAATTGGAGAAAGGGCCTTTGCAGATATAGTTACAAATTTCAAGATGAAATTATCTTGGATTAGGGTAGGTGATAAATCCATAGATTACTGTCCTTTAAAAAAGAAGGCAAGAGGTCCTCAAGGAAGTATGGAATGTGAGAATGGAAGCAGAAAAGGGAATGGTGTATATACAAACCAATGGCTGCCATCAGCAAACCAAAAAATTAAGAAAAAAATCATAGAATGAATTTTCTTTCTGAGATCCCAGAAATAACCAACTCTGATGATACCTTGATTTCAGCCTGCAAAACTGTGAGACTATAAATTTGTTCTAAGCCACAAAATCTGTGGTAAATTGTTATAGTAGTCCTATGAAACTAATTTACTATTCTCAGTAGATCGTAGATCCATGTCTAACTTGAATGACTCATGTTCATGAACAACTGAAAACCTCTACCCTAACCATTCCATCCTTTCCATCTAGGCCTAAGCAGGATTACAAACCTCACTACTTATGTCCCTATTTTCAGAAACAGGTACAAGAGACACATCTGATCAGGGGTTTCGTCCCAGTCTTCCCAGCCTTAGCAAAGGAGATCCTTTGGGTAAAGCTCAGGGATAAGCTGAAAGTCAGTGTAGCTACAAGTTCCTCACACCCTACCAAACCATCCAAGTGAAGTGTCTAGAAATATGAATTTGTCCTTATTCCTAGTTGACGGTGTTGAGACTTTGATTTGGTAGTAGGTTCAAGAGAGTACACCAAGCAATAACTTCAAAACATGCAAATTTTGCACAAAGAAAGAATGTTTACTCTTGTCCACATACTCTGTAGGACTGGATAGTTGTGCCCTACTATATAAACATACACACCTAAACATATATATTTGTGTGTGTTGAAACCCTGTCCATCAATAAGATGGTACTATGAGATGTGCCTTTAAGAGATAATTTGAATAATATTAGGCCCTGATATATAGAGTCCTCATAAAGAGGATTCATGCCTTATAAAATGAACCTCTGAGAACTCTCTCACCTCTTCACTTTATGTGTAAGTACAAGAAGTAGGCATCTAAAGACAAGAAAAAAATAACTCCTACTAGATCAAGAACCAGGTGAAACCTTGATCTTAAACTTCTATTCCTCCTTACTATGCAGCTGTTAGGAAAAATGAAGTTATAAAATTTGCCTGTAAATGGATGGACATGGAGAAGATTATGTTGAGCGAAATTAGCCAGAAGGAGAGAGACAGATACAGAATGACTGCATTTATTTGCATGGCATAAATATATATGTACATATTATGATACCAATATCCAAGGTCAAGTGAAGCATATATCGGGAGGTCTTGTCAAAGGTGGAAATTATCACAAACGTGTGGGAGTCAGAGTTTAGGTAAGACAGAAAATGGAACAGGGTGCTAATAATAGTCGAGGGTACTAATGCCAACCTGGAACTGAGCATTAAATAGAGGCAAAAGGATTCACATGACAACCTTTTAATGTATGTTCTGTAATCCATAGTCTGGAAGGGAAGGAAAAGAGAAAGAGAGAGAAAGGGAAAGAAATAAAGAACCTGCCATGGAGGAGGGCTGGGGAAGGGGAGGGAACCGGGGATGTTGGTGGTGGGAGATGGGCACTGGTGGAGGGACGGGTGCTGAAACACTGTATGACCAAAACCCAAACATGAACTTTTTAATTGTATATCTTTTTTATTTGTATGTCTCACGGTGGTATAATAAAATACTTAAAAAAAACTTCTATTCCTCTAGAACTATAAAAAGTGCACACTTACATATGGTTTATAAGCTATTCAGTCTATTGTACTGTATCATAAGTACTAAAATATACTCTCACCCATGGTGAGCATCTGAATCATTAAAAGAGTGATTTCACAATCACAAGAATAAGAATGAGGAAAAATGAGAGGCAATCAGGGAAACTTGGAATATATGAATATATATATATATATATATATGATTTAGTGTTGTTTAATATATTGTAAATCTCTGTCCCAGGAAGAGTGCCATTCCCATTTGTCCCATTTCAATTCCACACCTGAAAGGAAGATGCTCTAGGATAATATGAATATTAACAAACCACAATTATGTCACAGCAGTTGGACTTATAAGTATTGATATAAAATTTAAATACTCCAAATTTCCCATGCTTAAAGGACAACACTCCATTCCTTCCTCGCATCAAGTGTAATAATGCTTCCGATTTTTAGATGTGCAACATATTTAGGAGGTGCTAACATACTACATAGGAGGCTTTATGCAGAGTTCCCAAATGCAAATGCTCACAAGACTCGTTAGGGGATAATTTTCTTATTATTTTAGGGCTATACCAGGAAGTATTCAGTGTTTATTCCTGCCCTGTGTCGAGGGTCACTCCTGGTGGTGCTTAGGAGACCATAATTCATGCCAGCAACCAAACCATGTTTCATACTTTTCCCCAAAAGGTAAATCAACCCAGGTTTGACTGTTAGATTTCTCTCTGGCCCTAGAAGATTCAATTTTTAATGAACATCTCTAGGCCCTATATCAAAACATCCTGATTCAACGGGTCTAGAGAAGAGCTTCAATTCCAGTGAAAAAGGAAACATAAGACAACTCAGGAATCTCACTTATAGTTTATGTTAAAATCAAAAGAATTGAATCAATATGACTGAACAAAATATGACACTAGCTAGAGGTTTGAAACAGCAAACGTTTGAGGGTTTCTCACATAATATTCCTTAGGAGTAAAATGACCAGATCGGAATTCACTAAAGATCAAACAGCCTAAAAAACAAGACTTTCCCGTAGAGTTTATTGCAATGTTTTCATACTTTACTGAGTCTTCATTCTTGCATAAACCAACTCTAATTAGTTTTTTAACTCATTTTAGATAAAAATTCAATAGACATTCTAGAACTATTTAACTCCAGAGAAAAACAAAGCAAAATCTCCATGTAGCTTCATAGTTTCCCAGCCACACTGGAATTTTTATTACCTTTAATGTTTGACAAAGTTTGGTTCCTACCATTTATGATTGCTGAAAAAATCACCTTTGGGGAGGAAAAAAAAAAGTACGACAAAGTATTTTTACTTAGATTAGCGCTAGAAAACAGTGGATTTTTAATGTGATCCCTGAAGTCTTACTATTAAGCCTTCTATTGCAGCATATCTTCTAGTATGGAGTGTTTCCTCTGTAATTTCATGATAGATAAAAATTAACAGTCTGAAGAGTTGAGAGAGACTTAAAGCCAAACGTTATGATCATATCAACCTTTATCAGTAACAACTGTCCCAACTGTTTTGCTCTCTACATCAGTGATGGCTTCATCAAGAAATCACTTTTCCAAAGCTTTCTATTCTCTTTTACGAATGGCTCACCAGAGGTAGTAACCACAATTATTTTGACAGGGGTTTCAGTCCTGACACTTTTACAGTGGTTTATTCCTTACCAGGATTCTGTAGCTCAGATATTCAAAAGCAAGTATGGGACTGGTGAATCAAACACCGTCATCCCTGAGGCCACAAACATATTATTAGACTCAGAGAATGAATCTACACCAAGTAGGATAGTAGTTTACATAGATATATCTATTCAGAGAAAAGCAGAAAAGATCAAAATTAAAGAGAATTAAAGGTTATTATTACATTTTTCTAAAGAGCATATTGTTCTTAATATAATAATTCCACTAAATGCATTATGGAATGTTTCATTGGGAAGCAATGTGTTATGAAGAAAACAGAGGTTTTTAAATCAGAAAATTCAAGGTTTGATTCCAACTCTGTTACTAGCTAGATTTAGAGCAAGACATTTCACTCAAATGCAGCTTAACTGAGGGCTTTCTTCATTGCAGTAAGATTGTCTGCTTCCAAGAGATGATATAAGGACATTGGTAAAGGATGATATGATCACATTGATAAAGGATGATATAAGGACATTGGTAACAGATGATATAAGGACACTGGTAAAGGATATGAGAACACTTATAAAGGATGATATGAGGACTTTGGTAATGCATGATATGAGGACATTGGTAAAGGATGATTTGATGGCATTGGTAAAGGATGAAGTGATGACTTTGGTAAAGGACGATATGAGGACATTGGTAAAGGATGATATGAGGACATTGGTAAAGGACGATATGAGGACATTGGTAAAGGACGATATGAGGACATTGGTAAAGGATGATATGAGGACATTTGTAAAGGACAATTTGATGACATTGGTAAAGGATGATATGAGGACATTGGTAAAGGATGATATGAGGACATTTGTAAAGGACAATATGAGGACATTTGTAAAGGACAATTTGATGCATTGGTAAAGGATGATATGACAACATTGGTAAAGGATTATATGACGACCACGACATTGGTAAAGGACAATATGATGACAATGGTAAAGGATGATATGATGACATTGGTAAAGGACAATATGATGACATTGGTAAAGGATGATATGATGACATTGGTAAAGGATGATATGATGACATTGGTAAAGGACAATTTGATGACATTGGTAAAGGATGATATGAGGACAATGGTAAAGGATATGACGACATTGGTAAATGATGATATGAGGACATTGGTAAGGACACAGTAATGGATGACATGAGGACACTGGTAAGAACATTGGTAAAGGATGCATGGCATTGCCTGGCACGTTAACAGGCAGTTGAGAAATTTTCAGTCTGAAGCCTGCTAACATAATTAAGTTACCAGCTTTTCCTTTAAAATGTAACTAATATCTCTCTCTCCACTAATGTATGTATTAATAAATTATAATTTCTTAGTATTTTTCTTTAGTAGTCTATTTTTACCCATCCCAAACTTGCTTGCAACTGACTTGAAAATCATATAACTGAACAAAAATCTGTCAAAATCAAGTGTGAAATTAAGAAATAACAGATTTCTCTGGAGTCTTGAAGGGATTCTCTAGTGAATAAAGTACATGCAAATTGGGGTCAGAGAAGTAGTACAGGAGGCAAGACTTTTGCCTTGCATTCTACCATAGCCATCGTTGGTCCCTTTAAGAGATCCCTTAAATGGATGGCTTTTAATCTTAAAGGGATGGCCAATACTCAAATTATGGATATATGAGTTGAAAACAACAGTTGAGTCATTTGAGATTGGTTCTCAGCCTGTCTGGCAGGAGTGAGTTGGAGGAACAGAGAGCCCGACAGGATAGAGAGTTAGAGGAGCACCACCACAGAACTGCCAAGTGTCACTCCTGGACACAAATCCAGGAATAGACCCTGAGCACCACTAGGTGTGACCCAAGAAATAAAAGTACATGCAAATAGGTACTGCTTAGACATGATATTTTTTGACCATCACCAGATCAATTCAGTCTCTTACAAACGTCTTGGCTAGATTCCGCCTAGATGAGGTTGCCAAAGATGCAACAGCTGATAAACATGTAATCATCTCATTCACCAGTAAATGACTAACAGTGTATTTAAATGAAATATGAATGCATGTTTGGCTTAAAGCAATATTCATAGCGATATGCAGAGTGTGCACTTTTGACTGGACACAAAGGTTTCAAAAGAACTTCCAGGGGCCGGAGTGATAGTCCAGTGGGTAGGGCGTTTGTCTTACACGCGCCGACCGGGTTTAATCCTCAGCATCCCATATTATCCCCGAGCACCACCAGGAGTTACCCCTGAGCATTGTTGGGTTGACCAAAAAAAAAAAAAAAAACTTCCAGAGCAGTTATATTAGCTAAGATTATATGAAGGTCTAATGAGTAATGCAGCGGTAATAGGTAAATGAGATTTTCAATCAGAAAAATCATTGGCCCTTGTTTTATCATTTGATATTTTAACTATAAAATCAATCACTGTCATGTTTCAAGTATACAGTACACTCACTGATATGACTGAAAGAAAAGGTTGAATTACAAATTAAGAAAAGCAGTTAGGGGCCAAAGCAATAGCACAGTTGGGAGGGTGTTTGCCTTACATGAGGCCAACCCAATTTCGATCCCCAGTATCCCATATGGTCCCCTGAGCACCGCCAGGGAGTAATTCCTGAGTGCAGAGCAAGGAGTAACCCCTGAGCATTGCTGAGTGTGACGCAAAAAAACAAAAACAAAAGAAAGGCAGTTAACAACACATAGTAATTCTCAAAAATTTTAACACATTTTTTGTGAAATGAGAGTGATGGCATGACTCAGACATTTTAAGGAATTGCTGAAAAGGAAATTAGGTTGTGGACAATGAAGTCAGGCTAGTGTAGAGAAGTGACATAGTGGTTTTCACTAACATCACTCTTCAGATCTCAACAAACCACAGCCAGAAAAGTGGGGTGCAGAGTGCGGGCGAAGTGTCCACAGCTACAATGAAGTCTAGAAGAATTCCTTAGCATAAGCAAGTTCCCATTCACAAGACCTTGCACAGAACTAGTGAGATTTAATACAAAGATTCAGAAGTGTTATCTTGTTATTTATTAATTTTTCTCAATTTTCAAAAATAAATAATTTGAAGCTGAAACCTGAAGATGTGTGAAATAACCAATGTCATTAAAATGGATACAGTCTCTAATGGACAGTATTAAGAGCACAAAAACATATATATACTATATATACACACAAGTATATATATATTGTATATATATACACAAGTATATATATTGTATATATATACAAGTATATATTGTATATATATATACAAGTGATACAAGTGATATATATCAATAAATAGTCACTAACTGTGTGTACAGAGCTGAGGAATATTTAGAAATAAAGAATATTATGAGATCATTGCCAACATCAGTCAGGCAGGCAGATAATACAAAAGTTAAAAGCCATTATCAAAATCCATCTCCCAGGATCACTAGTTTCACAGCAAGCCTGGAGCAATGTTGACTTAGTATAAAATAAGTTCGTCCCTTGAATTTAATTCTTCCTCTCTGGGTGCAGTTCAGGGGCTTTCTGTGTTTGCTCATGCATCTCAGGTTCATACAGATAACTCTTCCAATCCACTAGTGTGCACTACTGATCTACTGATCTTGCACAGCCACTAGCTTTCAAAGTGTCTTATGTTAAACAGGTAAAATCTCTTAAACCATAATATCTATGAAGTTAATAGAAAATGTATAAAAGTGTGGTAACAATAATGTTGGAGCTTAGCTTAGGTTCTCCAGAAACAACTCCAATAAAAAGTTGAAGTACAAGTAGTGCACTTGGGAGATGTAGGAGAGTGGGGAAGGGAGATGTCTGATAAAGGATGAGCTATCAACACAGCTGCCTGAAGCTGGATTTCCTGAAAAAAGCTTAGGAAATGGTGCAAAACACAATCCCAGAATTATCCCATGTAACGATGAGGGAGCTGGATAATTTGTACACCAGCCCCAGAAAGCTGCTGGATGAAGTTTATGAGAAGCAGGATAATTAACCCTTTGGAACTGAGCTGCAGCCCATGGAGAAATTTTGCATGGCAGCCCTCAGACACAGAGATGCAGATGCCGCAGCTCCAAGTACACAGAACCAGAGTGAAAAGGCCCAGGGAGAAGATAAATGCAGTCAGCATCTGCCCCACCAAGATGCAGGTAAACTGTTGTAGTTTTACTTGCCCTCTAGAGTAAGAGGCAGATTAATTCAACATGAGAGTGCTAGGGGGGGAAAACCCTATTTTTTTAATTAATGAAGCTTTGTCCTTGCTATTTACACAATATTTCCAGCCAAACAAATGTTCAAGACATTTTTAGTGTTTAATTTCAGAAAAGCTATCATAAATTTCTGCCTAACTATTCAACTTTGCTTGTGTTAATCTATAATCAGTATTTGAACTAGCAAAATAGACCATTTGGAGCATGGAGTTTGATTCTATTGATAGTTTATCTTAGTGTGTGCATTAGCATTTTCTATCTATATCATATTATATATTTTCTTTTAAGCAAAACTGGTTTTTTAAAAGACTTTTAATAGACTCAAGAAACGTAAAGCAATCATGAATTTCTGCCTAAACCAGCAGATGACGCATCCAGTACATCCCAACACTACACCATCATGCAACACAAAGCATTAAACTAGGCTCCCTGTACTCAACGAGGCCATAAACCAACAGTGGGGAGTCAGAGGAACATTAATACTCAAAAATATGGATGCAGTCTTAAGAAGACTGAGATCTCTGAAAGGAACTTCGAAGAAGAGAGACCAGTGTGTGCTATCTTCATTCAAAGTAGGAGACGAGAAGCCAAACCGATAATACAGTGGGTAAGGCATTTGCCTTGAATGTGGCTGACCTGGATTAGATCCCGCATCCCATATGGGATGAGCACCGCCAGGAGTGATTCCTGAGTACAGATCCAGGAACAACCCCATGCGCATCATCGGGTGTGACCCAAAGAGCCAAAAACTTTTTTTAAAAAGTGGGAAATGAGGTCTTAAAGGGCCTTATATGAATGGGCAGAGGTTGAAAACAGAGAAAAATAAAATAAAGCAATTCATTTAAAGAAAAATCGTCATGTGCAAAGACATCAAGCAGGGAATGACAGGGTAAATGTGAGTGAGAAACAATCTAAAAATGAACATTTAAAAAGTTACATAGTCTGGTATCTGTCCACTGTTTCTTTCCCTTACTCTTTCTATTCCAACCCTTGTTCTGATTTCTGATCCTGTCTCACATCTTTAGGTTTCCAATTTGCTCTCCCTGTATGACTGGACTGTAACAAGGTTGACCCAACTGATCACTCAGACCTTGGCTCAAATGTCAACCTCCCAAACACCCTTTGTCATAACATTGTATTTTTCTTCCTTATAGCATTTAACTAGACTATCTTTATGTTTTGTTTTGTTTTGTTTTTTGGGTCACACCCAGCAATGCTCAGGGGTTTCTCCTGGCTCTACACTCAGAAATTACTCCTGGCAGTGCTCGGGGGACCATATGGGATGCCGGGATCGAACCCAGGCCGGCATGGGCCGGCGCCTGCAAGGCAAACTCCCTACCCACTGGACTATCGCTCCAGCCCCTAGACTATCTTGTTTAACACACCTAAAATTGTTTAAAATGATATAAATGTTTATGTTCATAGGAGTACAATGTTATCACATCACTCTCGCAACCAAAGTGCCCTCCACCATTGTTCATTCTATTGGATTGATAACTTCAGCTCTGTCCTCCAAATCTAATGCTCTGTTTTCACCAGACATTGTGTATTCCTTTTCTAAAATATTTAGAATGTTTTAGCATTCTAAAAACAATATGACTATATTAAAATTTGATCTAATTTAAATATTATATTTAGAATACATAAAATGTAATTTTTTATAAACAATAATTGATTGAAAAGACTGGTATTTGCCTTTCTTGTGCTCACTTATTTTGCTTAGCGCACCTGGTTCCCTCCATTTCCATCCATGTTGTAGCAAAAGACAGTTTTTCCCCCTTCTCAGAGCTGAGTGGTTTATATATCTTGTATTGCAAGGGTGGTACTCAGGCCACACCAAGGAGTGCTCAGGGCTTACTCCTACTGGTGCTCCAGACTATATATGGTGGCAGCAATTAATACCAAAGTCAGTAGCAAACAAGGTAAAGTAACCCCTGTACTATCTCTTCGGCCCCTCCTCAATGTTTTTTATCCACCCATCTGTCATTGGGTAGTTGGGTTGTTTCCAGAACTTGGCTATTGTAAACAGCACTGCAATGACCATAGGCGTGCAAATATACTTTCAGATTACTGCTTTGTGTTCTTGAGATAGTCACCTAGGGATGGAATTGCTGGATCATATTGCAGTTCTATTTTATATTTTCTCTAAGCAGCCATTTTTTCCCATAGAGACTGAACCAGTTTTCATTCCCACCATGGATTCCTCTATCTGCACAACCCCAGAAGCAATTAATTTTTTCGGTTTTTTTTGATATAGACCATTCTCGTTGGTGTGAAGTGATACTTATTGTCATGTTTGGTCAATTATAAATATCCTTGACTTACTCTGATTATCACTGTATCACTGTCTTCCCGTTCATCATCAATTTGCTCGAGTGGGCCCCAGTAACATCTCCATATGTCCTGTCTCATGCTAGTAGAGTCCAAGGGCATCTGCTTGCTCCAGGAACATAAAGAGCCTCAATCCATTCCGGAATGAGGTCTATAATTGTTACTGGTATTTGGCATATCAAATACAACACGGGTAGCTTGCCAGGCTCTGCCGTGCAGGTAGCATACTCTTGTAGTCATCTCTAAGTTCAGCATTTATTGATGAACTGCGCGGCTTGCGGCTGCGTGAGCCGGGCTGTAATAGCCTGGTCTGCTGGGTGGAGTTCTGACGAGAGAAGAAGTCCAGATGTGGAAAATGGAGGCCCTCATGGAGTGGGGGGTCATCTGGCTTGTTGCAAGGCTCTGCTGGGGTGGCGGGCCAGGGCTAGAACCCGCCATCCCTCCTGGGCGCCTCGTGAGCGGCTGGGCACAGGGAGAGCAAGTAGCAGCTCTGCCCCATGTCTGTGAATCTGATACTCTGATTATAACAAAAAAAAAATCATAGATATCTTTTACCTTATTCATTACTTATCATAGACTCTAAAATTATGCCTAGCACATGCCTGCCACCTGGTAAGATAAAATGATGAATAAATTATAGAAACCGTTATAAGGGTAGCTGAAGGTCATTTGAAATAAATCTTAGCTATGGTTGGTTTGCCATCCTACCTTTGTCCTATTTCTAACAACAACCCCCAATCATTGTTTGGGATCAGTTCTTCTCCACCTAAACCCAGATCAAGAAGAAGAGATTGCGAAGTTCCAGAGTACTGAGATATCTGATGCCTTCCATCCTCTTGCTCATGGATGTTTGTCTAGGATGGTAGACACCAAACATAGTAGGTTAATCACTCTGTTTCACTGTATTTAAATCTAAGGGTATAGAGGGAGTTAGACTACCAAGGCAAAATTATTCCCATCTAAGCAAGCAGTGAGTCCCTATACAGATAAATATATAACATGGAGAGAAAAAAGTAAGTGCTCATTCTGTACTAAAGTCCCTGCATCCATCTTTCCTGACAACCTTTGTCTTGATTCTCCCTTTATTATGAGTCAGTAATTTGACATTTTTTTCATTTTGTTGTTGTCACAGTGCTCAAGATCCATGTGGTATTAGGGAAAGAACCAGCGCCCACACACCCAAGATGTGTACTCACCAAGAAGTGGCATTCCTGGCATCCCATTTTTATTTTTGTCCTTTGCAAATAAGGGAACCAAAAACAGATTATACTTCCTTTTCTTATTATGACTGTTCTTCTTGTCACTCATTATTCTCATCACCTCAATAGTCATAAAGCTATTAATAAGAGACATTTATCACTGTCAACTATATAAGAATAAGAGTTTCAAACTAATTCTCCAAATGATTGTTTTTAATTATGCGATGCTGATTTTTGTGATCATAATATCATTAAGAGGACCTGGTTAACTTTCATAACTATTTAACAGGTTGTTTTAATCACAGGAACTATTTTAATCAATATCCACAGCCTATAAATCATTTATCATTAGACCAATTTATTTAATTATTCAAGTATCAGATAATTAAAATCACTTAAAGTGGAAAATCCTGGAAGCTTACTTTATTGGATTGTTCTAATGTCATGTATATAATTCGACTAAACTCTTTTTGAGTGTCGTGAGTCTTTATTAATAAGCTGTCAAATACATCACTTTTTATGTATTTAAATTATTAATTAGCTTCACTTTTATCTGGAGCACCATGATATATGAAACTGTTAATGATAGGGCTTAAAGCATACACTACTCAACACCACACCCTCAAGGGATGTCTGCTTCCCTCCACCACAGTTTAAGGTCCTCTCCCAACTACCCCTGCATCCCTGTCCTCAGCAACCTCAGATCTGTAAACCAGTCCACAGGTTCTACTTTCCTCTATTATTTGCTCCTATACCATACTTCTTTATATCCACATATGAGAGAGATCATTCCGTATCTGTCCTTCTCCTAGTTGACTTCACTAGCATGATAGATACCCTTCCAGTTCCATCCAGGTTTCAGCAAATTGCAAACTTGCGATTTTCCCTTGAGCTGACTAGTATTCCACTATGTGTATATAGCAAGGCTTATTTTTCCAGTCAGCTGATCCTGGACACTTAGATTGTTTCACTATCTTAGCTGTTGTGAATCGTGCTACAATGAACATAGGCGCACACACATCTTTTCAAAGTAGTGTTTGGGGGGCCTGGGGGGTAGATGCTGAGAAGTGGGATTACTGAATCACATGGAAGTTTAATTCTTGCTTTTTTGAGGTGTCCAAATTTTGTTCCAAAAAGGTTGAACAGTAGACATTCCCCCAACTGTGTACAAGTGTTCATTTCCACCTATATCTATTCCAACACTGATTATTTTTGTTCTTTATGTGTACCAATCTCACTGATGTGATGTGTTATCTCATTGTTGTTTTATTAGACCTCACTATCAGACCTGAATCCATAAATTAAATTGAGAAAAATAGGAAGAACCTTTCATGACATTGTAAAAGGGCATCTCCACTGACTCAATTACATTGGCTAAGAAACAGAAGAAAAGATAACAAATGGGACTGCACCACAAAAAAAAGATAATTAAAATTTTAAAAAAAAAAAACACAGAACGGGAGAAAATATTTGCCTACCACACATCTCACAAAGCATTAATGATAGAGATAGATTAGTTAGATAGATAGATAGATAGATAGATAGATAGATAGATAGATAGATAGATAGATAGATAGATAGATAGATAGATAGATAGATAGATAGATAGATAGATAGACAGATAGATGTCCTCATATGTCTTAACATATAAGATATATAACATATATAAGATATGCATACATATCTTAACCAAATTATCATTTTATATATATCATAACAAAAAATTCTATTAAAAAAAATAGGGAGGAGATTAACAGATACTTACTCAAATAACAGATAGATATCCAAAGGGCATATGAAAAATTTTCCCACTTATCAGGAATTGCAAGTCAAAACAACAATGAAACATCAATTCATTATAATCTAAAACCAAACTTTCTTTAGCAAAATTTCTATTTCTTATAAACCTAATAAACTTAATGCAATCAATGCTCAATTTAAGCTTTATTAAAATACCATAAAAATTCTGAGCATTCTAAAAACAGTTTGACTGTATTAAAATTTGATCTAATTTAAATAACATTAAGAATACATAAAATGTAATTTCAGACATACTAGTAGAACCTTTATTCATGTCAATTTTTTTTCGTGAAAACCTGTCTTCAATTTTTTTAATTAAGTTTCAGTGAAAATAAGAAACAAGGTGGTAAGAAGGGGAAAATTAATTTTAAGTTAACATTTAGTATTTCATTTGTTGTAGTAAACCAGATTAAAATAGTCATAAATTCTTTATAGTTCACTCTACCCAAAAAAAAATGGAGCCTACCCCTGCATTCCTTACTTTAAAACATAAATGGAATCTGTTTCTCTACTTCTTAAGGCTAGACAGATTTGTGGTCTATTTTCACAAATGAAATGAGTTATTACAGGCCTTAGGCTGGTGTTCTCTCTCTCTATCTCTCTCTCTCTTTCTCTCCCTCTCTCTGTGCTGTGCCATGAGAACAGCTCTGAGTTAGCATACTGGAAAGACCCAGGAAGAAACAAGTAAATCCCACTAGGAGTCTGATAATTCCTGGACATTTGAGTAAAGCCACTTTAAACCATCCAGTGCTTGTCCAGTGAGCAGCTAACTACTACTCCAGGATTTAGCCCGGTAGAGACCATTAGAAGAACCACTAAGAGGAACCAGACCAAAGCACTGATTTGATTAACAGCACGAGTAAATGAAATTGCTGCTCTTTGAAGTTATTAGTTTGAAGAGTGGGTTGTTATTCAGTAATAAATGTTACTTTACTTACTCTAAATAAGAATTTTATAAGGTAAACAGAGCTGACCCAGGTTTTATAAGGTATGTTTATTTAATTCTGGGGTTTCTCTTTAGGAAAGGAGCTCATAATACAGTAATTAAAAATAATACAAAATTAAAAATACAAAGGACATAAATATATAACATTAAACCCTGAAATATCTATGACCACTCAGTGCCATCCCACAGAAGAAGGATAAGAAAGGAAAAATTATAATGAGAAGAGGCTTAACAAAAACATATGGCATGGGAACACACTGCTAGGGCCCTTCCCAAGGGGTTTCATTAACTTCACAGGAAATTCACTTCAACGGTGGAAATTACCACTGCATTTCATAAAACATAGCTACAACCACACTGCTTGTCACTAGTCTGAGGGCACAATGATGGTGAGCAAAATAGTCAGGACCTAAACTCACATTCCTTTGTTTCCAAAACATATGCTCTTCCCTACTACTGTAATCTTTACCCTGTGATCTACCCCACAGCAAGCTTTATATCAATTGAAAATATCTCTGTTTTTATATCCCCAAACATATCCCCATGGAAATGGCATTTCCCTGAAAGAGTCCATCGAAGCATCATGAGCCATGCTCAACAGTCTGTTTTAGCAGAAGCAAGAAGGCCTGGCTTGGGATCTTTTTTTCTGATTAGGTAAAGAAACCAAGGGTAAGTGCCCTAAATTAGAAACCCTTTTAGCTTCCTTTTTCCAGGTCCCTTTTACCATATGCCAACTCCCTTATAGGCAAGTTTATATAATGTCCAAAACATCTAATGGAGTTATCTTGCTCTCCTCCACAATGACCTTGGCATTCCACTTTTCTGTTCATTCCCTAGTACGGTCTCCTTCTGCCTGGTCTATTTATATCAGGTCCCTACAAGCACAAATCTAAACTTGCCAATGAAGAATAAACCCAAAGTTTAGCCAGATTTTAGTAATTTCTAATCCTTCTGTGAGCAGTGGTGGATACAGCTGCACATTATCTACCTTTCAAATGACCTCCACTAAAAAACTAAACAAAACAAAGAAAAAAAAAGCTTGTGAATCATTACTGCAATATGGAAGCCAGGTTTCTTCTTAACATTTACATTCCAGGCTTGTTTGCAAGGGAATTCCTAGCTTTTCAGCCCACTAAGCTGATCCAATCAGCTGATCATTTGTTTTGCTGCTTGGTTTCAAGGTCAGAAATTCTGATCAGCAGCACCGCAGTGGTCTATTCAATGTACCTATTCTTATCAGAGAACAAACCTTCTTATAAGATTTAACATTGAGAGCAAAATGAAATTGCTGAGGAAAATAGCTGAAGCTCTTTTCAAAGAGAATACTGGTAGTGATTTACACCCTGCCAAGCAGCCTAATAAGTAGACAGAATGCAGAAAGGGATCAGAGACCTCAGGTAGCCACATGACATCTCTGGGTCTCCATGTGAGAAAAATTGACCTAAGAGACCTCTCTGGTCTGTTCCACTATAACGTTCAATGAATCAATAACGTTCAGTGAAGCAGTTGACTTTCCACTTTATTCCTAAGTGGTTTGTGTCAGGGGTGGGGTTTGGGCCATATCCAGCTGTGTTCAGGGATTACTCCTGACTTTGTCCTTATGGTTCATGCCTGGCAGTGCTCAGGAGACCAAACACAGTGCTGGGAATCAAACCCGCATCATCCATACACAAGGCAAGCGCCTTACCTGAAATACTATATCTCTGGCTGCTAAGTGATATTTTTAAGCATTTCATTTTCAGTAAATAGTTTTTTAGACATGCAAAGTATAAATACACAATCCTTTTGAAGACTTGCTTTTTAAAAAAATTCATATAGGGGGGGGCGATAGCCCAGCGGGAGGGCGTTCCTTACGGCGGCTGGCTCCAGCCGACCTGGTTCGATCCCCGCATCCCATATGGTCCCGAGTACCGCCAGGAGTAATCCCTGAGTGCAGAGCCAGGAGTAACCCTGAGCGCCGCCGGATGTGACCCAAAAGCAAAAAAAAAAAAAAATTCATAGATTCATCAAAAAGTAATTTAAGCACCCAGAATAAAGATCATAGAGAAGGGGCTGGGATGTACTTTAATGCTTATATCTACAAAAACATGGATTTAATCCCAGGATCCTCTCCCAAAAACAAAGCATTTTATTTTTAATAATTGAAAAACAATGACACATCATTGTAATGCATCATAATTTTAATTATGTAATAAATATTAAGCTATGTATACAAAAATAACAGTTCATTTCATCTTTATGTGTACATTTATTATAGAAAACGTGGCAACAAATCAATGAAATGTCTATTTATTTGGGAGCCACTTCTGGTGATGCTCAGGGTTTACTCCCGGTTCCACACTCAGAAATCATTCCTAGCAGTGATTTGGTGATCTTATTGGATACTGGCATCAAACCCTGGTTGACTACATGCAAGATAAGCATTTTATCAGCTGTACTATCTCTGCAGCCCCAGTGAAATGTCTTTTTAAAAATAAGTTTTCATATCTTATACAGTGTATCAACCACTGAACTAATTCTTGACTTCTAATTAAAATATTCTAGATTTTAATTTTAATAAAATTTCAAATGATTTGAAAAAAATAAGGTCTTGATTACTAGTCAAGACTCAATTTTTTATCATTTGTAGTTGCATAGATATAACAGATAAAAATGTTTTGGCAGCAACATTCTGTTCAAATAAATGCTTGCTAGTTTTTTCACATTTATTTCATGCATATGTAGCTTTTGATATATTGTTTTTTAAACATACCTGTATAAAACAATCACTGTTTTATAATAACTGACAGATAAACAGTATATAGCCAAGCATATCATACTGGCGCCGGGGCGATAGAACAGCAGGTAGGGTGTTTGCCTTGCACCCGGCCAACCCGCGTTCAACTCTTGGCATCCCATATGGTCCCCCGAGCACCAGCAGGGTGTAATTTCTGAGTGCAGAGCCAGGAGTAACCCTGAGCATTGCTGGGCATGACCCAAAAAAAAAAAAAACAAGCATATCATACTAAGAAAATTTTAGCATGATTCATTTCTAATTTTACTCAATTTTCATCTCATTTATAGGTTTTTTCTTTACAGTAGTATAGGATGACCATGAAAGAAGGGAGAAATTTTCATCATTTCATC
>JAJIBD010011139.1:0-88261 GCA_021461705.1 Cryptotis parvus
GACTTAGAAGTAAACCCTTACAAGACACTCAGTATGCCAGCATCCTTATGTTTGCATTCCAAGTTTTCAGATGTTGAGAAATAAATATTTACTCATCATACATTATTCAGTTTGCTTTATTCTGTTCCAGTAGTTCATTCTGTCTAAGACAATTTTGTCTTGCTCAAAATAAAAATATTTTTTATATAATTTTATATTTAGTCTACTGGTGTATATTTTACAAAAAATATATTATGCACATCTTTGAATGCATATTCAACATCAATAAAATGTGAGATGATAAATAATTATTTTGGGGTCAGAATGATAGTACCGTGGGGAGGCATTTGCCTTGCCAGAGACTGATCTGGGTTCCATCCCCAGCATCTGACCACTCCAGAAGTAATTTCTAAGTGCTAGAAGTAACTGCTGAGAATTACTTGGGTGATGCAAAGAAAAAAAATCTATCATTTTCCTACTATGTTGGGATTATAAAATGTACTATATGGGTGGACACCTGCCCCCCGCTGTAACTCATTACCTTTTAGAGGAGATGCCAGAATTGGTGAATAATCTATTTTGGAATGATGTTCAGTCTGGAAGTGCCCTGGCCTGGGAACTTCCTGGTACTCTGTCTTATAACTGCTGAGAATCATAGCAGACTCAGGTCAAATAATTGCTGATGAAAACTTGGCTTTGAAAAACAGTGGCTTATCTCTCTTTTTGCTTTGTATTTCTTTTGTTATTATATTTGGATTATGCAGACCACCAAAATGTAACTCACTGTTATGCATTTTGTTCAGGTCTTATTTGGCAATGAAAAATTGTTTAGTCCTCAAACATCAAAATGGATGGTAAAACCCAGATTTTTTTGGAACCTAGTATACTTGTAGCAGCATGGATCCATAGCATCCCTTCCCAACTCTTTTATGCTTCCTGAAAAGGAGATCAATTGCCCTTTCCCACATTAATAGGGTATGGTTAGTCATATTCTTGGAGTTTATTACTGGAAAAAACCATGATGGTATAAATGAAATTAGAGCAATAGAGTAAAGGGAAACCTAATTTTTGTTCTCATTTTGTGAAATGAAGTCTGATTCTTGTGAAAAGAAGCTTGTTTCCTGTTCCTCTTTCACTCATCATCATTTCACTCTGTCAAGGGGAGCCTAAATCCTGTTCTCACTTTTGTTCATCACAATATAATTCCACTACATCTGTGTACTATGCCACCCCGACATGTTTGCATAACAAGGTGGCATAGTACAAAGCCATCTATTTCAAGCCCAGGTATGCCTGATCCAGAATCTCAGAGACACGGGGTAGAGCTGCTATTGGTTCTCCCTGTGCCCAGCTGATCATGAGGCACCCAAGAGGGAAGGCAGGATCTAGCTCTGGCCCAACATCCCAGCAGAGCCTCACAAGAAGCCAGAGGAACCCCTCACACCATGCGGGCCACCATTTTCAACATATGGACTCCACAGCTTGTCAGATCTCCATCCAGAGGAAGAGCTGATGTTTTCTCATTTCATGCAGCCACAAAGTGGCAATACTATTCATCAATACAAGCACAAGATGAGAGGCTACTACAAGATTATCGCACCCGCACAGCAGAACCTGGCAAGTTACCTGTGTCATAGTTGATATGCCAAAAACAGACCTCATTCCCATGACCGGAAGGAATGGTTTGAGGCTCTTCATGTGCCTGGAGAGAAGTTGCCCTTGGGCTACAGTAGCATGTGACAGGACGTATGGAGATGTTACTGGTGCCCGCTCATGCAAATCAATGAACAATGGGAAGACAAGTGATACAAGATTACCCTTTACCCTATTCTTTATTGCTTAATCAGCTCATTGACTACACCACACCTTTTAAAGGGATCTTCCTAATAACTAAACTGGAAAAAACCCACAAAAAAATAACAAACAAACAAAATTCTGAACCCAGGGCTAAGCTTTTGAAAGTGACTTTGCTCTGCTTTGACCAATGCTAAGTAATTTTTTTTCCCCTTTTCCCTGTTTCTCTGATTACATGTCTTGTTTTCTTCCCATTAAGAGGTTTCTTCACAATAGTGTCAGGGTGTCGGGCGCTCCGCCGGGGTCCCCGACAGTGCCGGGAAGCGAAGTTCCCTTCTACCTCCGGCCGGGCGAGGAATGGATGAACACTCAGGAATCCGATACAGTTTTAAAAAGGCTTTACTTATCACAGGTTCAGGCATACAAATCAGCAAAAGGAAAAACCCGATGCTTAGGATTCCAGGCTAGAACCCCAGCCACGTGTAGGCCAAGATGGCGACCACCATGTGTAAAACTTCCAAGGGGAATAAACGCCACAAGGCGAGATCCCACCGGGAAGAAGCCCGGGAGAGCGGGAACCGGCTAGTTTATACCCCCTCAACTCAGACCTTCCTCCCATTGTTATGGAAAGCAGGGAGGGTCCAATGCCCTCAGGTAATCCCTCCCTGCATCTCACCTAGGGCCTTTACTGTGCTAATGTTTTGAGCCGGGAATGCCTTTGAAATGTAGAGAAGGGGGTTTCTGAGATGGCATGTCACTGTACCAAAGATCAACACCAATGCCAGTTAAATATTTCTCCAAGCCTTCACAAGTCTCCTCTACTTCATTGTAGTTTTATATTTTATCAGGGAGCCATGCTTGTTTGTTTGGAAGCAAACAGCATTTCTCTCTGGTCTAACTACTTAGGTGTCCTACGTGGCCAGGCTAATATGCTGGTAAGATCTAGCTAGTCCCACGATGATTGTGATGGCATGGGAGAATATTTATACCAGCTAGTACAGCATACATGGTCGGATAAACTGCCACATTTAGACTACACCCTTATCTACGGAGTGATTTGTGGGAGGCAATCCAGAGCAGATGCAGCGGCCCTTAGGAGTCCTGCAACAACTCCCCCTGATTAGTTTACTAATAAAAATAGAAAAGGTAAGAAATATTTAGTAATGTACAGAAAATTAAGAAAAGAAAAAACAATTCCAATTACAAAATGATAATACATGTTACTTTAGGATCCTAACTTGTTTTTGGACCCAAAGCAAAGTTCAAGACAAAGTGTTTTTAGCTGTCTGATTATAAAGGACTATAGTTTGCACTGTCCATAATTTGTGAGAGTCAATTTGCTATATTTTATGTAAAGTCTGTGGGGCTACTTCTGGAACAGCAAGAGCGGTGATCATATGAGTATGAGTCTCTGGAGAGCAGCGATCAGGAACTCGTTGAATTATCAGGAACACTGAATCGGGTTTCAGGAACACTGGAACAAGTATCTCGAATTCTGGAACAGGAGTCTTGAGTGCTGGAACAGGTGTCCGGAACATCGGTGTGATATCTTGAACTCTAGAACAGGAGTCTTGAATGCTGGAGCAGGTGTCTGGAACATCGGTGTGGGCGTCTTGCAGGGCTTCTTCAGCAAGGGAACATTGACACCGGTAACTGTACCTGTAGCTTAGGCGAGACAAAAACACTTTTTGAGGTTAATCACAAGTAGAGATTTTAAGGCTTTGTAGGGATCCAAGTTTGGGATGGAGAGAAGAATATAAAGAAGCTCCAACATGGATGGAGCAGGGAAATAAGTATGAGAATTGATGATTTTAAAGTTGATAAATCTAGTGGATCAGCAGTGGAGTTGATGAATGTAATAGAGGTTTGTAGTGGTCAGAAATTGAGAAGGTAGTAGTTGAGACATAACATAGACACAACATTAATCACAAACATAATGGTGGCCACTACATGCACACACACGCACACATACATTTGATCGATCAATATCTTACAGCTGTGTATGTGACCCATTTAGGGTGATAAATGGTAACGAGTCAAGCGCTTCATGAATATAAAGCAGGCAAATGATGGTGAGAAAGTGTCTTTTCCTGTGAATAGAGCATTGGGAAAAATTAGTTTTGCAAATTATTAAATTTTTAGCGAGCACTGTTTTAGGAGTCTCAGAGTATTGAGCACCGTAGCGCAGGTTTACTGGATTCGAATATCTCATCCTGTGAACAGAATCATTAGAAAAACAATTTTTCATTGATTTAGCAAACATTTTTGTAATGAGCACTGTGATCAGAGTCCACCCATTTTTCCACCCTTTTTTTTGTAAGAAAGAAAATATTTAGGCTGTAAGGCAAGATATTAGACATGAACCATGATCACAGACTGCAAAACAAGATCATTATTAAAAGTAACCAATCCAGGAAGTTTAAACAGCAACTTGCAATTTAAAATTTAAGACTTTATATTGAAAGAATTAGTTGTTTTCTGATTCTTGGAGAATTCTAGTCTTAACAAGTCGCAGAGGGACCCAGAGTTTCTTGGCAGGGTTATCGTCTGTAGAAATGAAAGCATAGCCTCTTCCCCGAATGAGGAGGTGACCTGCAATCCATTTAGCATCAATTTTCACCTAGATAGGTGAATTGACTGTTTTTTGAGTTTGCATATCTTCTTGAAAGTGACATTCAGCCGCGGTATAGGTATCTCCTTGAGGTATATTTAAGAAGTTTAAGGTGAATAATGTTAAAGATAAAGAATCCATTGGAGGCATGCTTGTTTTTCGTTGCTTTAATAGCTGAGTTTTAAGCGTTCTGTGGGCACGCTCAACTATTCCTTGTCCTTGTGGATTATATGGAATTCCTGTAATATGTTTGATCTGCCATTCCTCGCAAAAGGATTTGAAGGTTTTGCTGGTGTAAGCAGGACCATTATCTGTTTTTATGGTAAGGGGAATACCCATGACGGAGAAGCACTGGAGTAAAAATGAACAAACAGATTTAGCTCTTTCAGACATCATAGGAACAGCCCATATGAACCGGGAATATGTATCGATGACCACATGAAGGAAAGGTTTGTTGGGAAATAAGTTAGTATGAGTTATATGCATCTGCCACAATTGGTTTGTCTGTAAACCTCGAGGATTTGCTCCTGCTACATGAGATGTACAATGTAAAGGAGCACAGACAGGACAGTTGCGGACAATTTGTCTAGCTTGTCTCCATGGGATGCCATGGTGTACATGAAGACGGCGGACATTTGTATGTAGAGTCTGGTGCTCTTCCTCAGCTGATTTAAATACTGGTGCTGCCAAGAGATCTGCTGCTTCGTTTCCTCGAACCATCGGCCCGGGAGTCGACTGTAAGAACGGATGTGGGAGATGTATGTAGGGAATGTTCTTTTCGGAGGAGATCTTGTAGTTTATGGAGTAGCTCCTGAATTATAGGATTATGGGCATTTAAAGAAGCAGTGACAATTCCAGGAAATAAACCAACTACATATGCAGAATCACTCACCACATTGCATGGGCCAGATACATGGGATAGTAAATGTATCAGGGTGGCGAGTTCCACTTGTTGGGCAGATTTATAATTTGTATGCACAGTAGTGGTCAATGAAGGACCTGTAATTCCACCCCTTCCTGATGAGGAGCCATCAATATAATACACTGGAGCATCAGGAATGGGAGAGGAGCGGACAATGGTGGAAATTACAAAAGGTGTCCTTTTCAGAAATTCCCAGGTTTTTCCAGCTGGGTAATGATAAGATATTTCTCCTGAAAAATCTGCTAAAGCTCTCTGAAGGATTTCACTGAGTGGTAAAACAGCTTCAATTTCTTTTTTAGGGTCAGGTAGTACAATTACATGGGGATCATGTCCAAGTAATACTTGGGTTCTTGATCTTCCCTTAATTATAAGGTTAGCTATCATCTCAAGGTAAGGTGTAGCAGTACGATTCTGCTTGTTATATAAGTAAACACATTCTAACGGTCCAGATAATTGGGCTATAGCAGCAGTTGGAGACTCGGGAGTGTTGAAGACCAAGAACCATACCTTTTCTCCGGGATTAAATCTGGAGAGGTAAGATTTTTTGAAGCCGATCCATGAAAAAATCTAATTCGTTCTGAGCTTTAGGAGTTAGCTGCCTTGGGCTATTTAAAGCAGGATCACCTTCAAGGGTGTGGAACAGGTTACTGAGCTCACAGTTAGGAATACCAAGGGAGGGGCGCACCCAGTTGATATCCCCCAGCAGTTTTTGAAAATCATTCAAGGTTTTGAGCCCTTTGTGACTAATGGAAATTTTTTTGAGGACGCACTGTAGTGCGGTCAAGAGCATAGCCCAAATATTCATATGGAGGCTGCATCTGGATTTTTTCCGGAGCTACTTGTAAGCCAGCCTCTGGTAAAACTGTCATTACATCATTATATAAATTCTGGAGATCTCTGGAATTATCACAAGCTAGCACGATATCATCCATGTAGTGGATGATGTATGCACCAGGAAATTTAGCACCGAATGGGTCGCAAAAACCTCATCAACAAAGTGTTGACACATCTTAGGTGAATTAGTCATTCCTTGGGGCAATACTGTCCACTGAAACCTACGTAAAGGACCTTTATGATTAATGGAAGGGACTGAAAATGCAAACCTTTTCCGATCATCTGGGTGGATAGGTATGCTGTAAAAGCAGTCTTTTAACTCTATGATAATTAGCGGCCAATCCTTAGGAATAGCTGCTGGAGAGGGGAGCCCAGGTTGTAGGGCTCCCATGGGGACCTAGTAGAATTTAAATTCCTTAAGTCAATCAGCAAACGCCATTTGCCTGATTTTTTCTGTATTACAAAAACAGGAGAATTCCATTCCGAAAACGTTTCCTCAATATGTCCTAATTTCAGCTGTTCTTCCACTAGATTTGTTAGCGCCTCTAGCTTTTTGGTATTGAGGGGCCACTGTGGTGTCCATATAGGTTTGTCAGACTTCCACTGAATGCGGATAGGTAGTGGGCGCTTAACCACAGCGGCCCCAATTAAAAAGGGTTACTCCCGGTGTTAGGTTTATTATGGAGAGCTGGAATTGGTGCTCGATGGGGAATTGGACGAGGTATGTGGATTACTGCCCCCCACTACTCCAGCATGTCTCGACCCCATAAAGTTAAAGGCATAGGGGTTATATAAGGCTGGACCATGGCTACATTCCCTTCAGGGCCAATACATGGCAGCCACCTGGCACTCTGTCGGAGAAGAGAGGAGGAGATATTGCCTACCCCGCTCAGGCTAATGGGACACTTTCTTTCGGGCCCAGTTAGAGGGCCAATACTTGGTGGAGATTATGGATATGTCTGCCCCCTGTATCCAACATGCCTTTGAATTTCCTTTTATAAATTTCGATGGGTATAACCGGCCGCTCGGCCTGAGAAATTCTGGCAGTGTACCCAACTAGATAGTTAGCAGGTGGCTGGTGGGCTTGGTTCTGTGTGGCTGCATAACCAACAATGAAGTTGGCAGAATGGTTGGTACTGTTTAAGCCACCAGCTGTAGGGTGTTCGGACTGACTACACGGATCCTCAAAAAATAATAATAGTTTAGCAAGTGGTTCCCCTTTTTTAAAAGTCCATTTAGTTGGCACAGATATTGACAGTATTATCTCTCCATGAGATTCAGGATCCAGAAGTCTGAAATGCACCATAATTCCCTTAAATTTCAGCCAATCTCTCCCCTGAATTAAACCCATACTACCTGGGGAGCAGGTCCTTTTATCCCTGTTTTTAGCATGTAGGGGTCTTGACTTGGGTATATTGTGACAGTCTTAGGGCAGAGAATGTCGAGACTGCCACTGCCTGATGGGGTAGGCCAGAGAGCATTTATTGACTGTAATTCTGTGGATTCTGATTAGGAGGATACTGGGCAGGTGGAATGAAGGAGAGTGCCCCTGGATTCAGCTGGGCCTGGGGCTGGCCCCCACCCAGTTTCCCGCATTAGGGGAGGCATAGATGTTATTTGAGCCTCGCGGAGCTTGTGGAACCTGGGAGGGGGTCCATGTAACATTTCCTATAAAGGGATTTTTAGAATGTTGCCCTGTATTGATAGTTTTAGAAGATGGGCAATCTCTACGGGTGTGTCCCTTCTTTTCGCAGCTAAAGCAGGTTATCTGTCCAGATGAAGCCTGAGGCTGACTTCGCCTCCAAGACCCACAGTCTCTGGCCCAATGTTTTCCTTTTTCTGCACCTTGGGCATGGTCCAGGTGGGGCCCTCTCGAGGTGTGGAGCTGCGATTATTAGAATAGTTTCTCCGATTATTGTTTATCCTTTGAAGTTTATTGTTTCTCCCCCCTAGAGCTGTCTGACATTTCATCCCTCTCCTGATGCTCCTGCTGTATGGGATAAGCCTCCTATATCATCCTGTGTACTATGGGAGGTTAAACCGACATTTCTACAGGCCTTTAGATACCCCATGAGGTCATCCTTTTCCTTAATACTATATATTAATGCTCGACATTTTTGATTAGCATTCTCATATGCTAAGTTTCGCTTTTAGGATTTCTTGAGTGGTTGGGTCTTGAACCTGTCTTTGGATTGTTTCACATAATCTTCCAACAAAATTAAAGTATGGTTCATCACGACCCTGGTAAATTTTCGTATAGCTACCTAGAAATTCTGGGTCGGAACCTACTCTTTCCCACGCTTTTAATGCTGTCTCCCCAAACAAATTCCTAAAATAGGTTCAGGTAATGTCGCTTGTTTTGCTTTCTTTTTCCATTCACCTTCACCTTTTAGCATGGCAAAAGTTATAGTATGGCCTGATTCTTTTCTCTTAAAGTGTCAATATTCGGTTAACCCCATCTGCATACCACATATGCCATTGCATGTACTGTGATTTGTTTAGACAAGTATGGGCTACCATTTCAAAGTCTCCCCAATACCCACTGATCATTTTCGCCTCCAATCAGCTAAATATTTTAAAGTATAAGGACTTGATATTCCAAACCTGTCGCAAGCCTTCCTAAACGGGGTTATTGCCTCAATTTTTAAGTCTTCATGAATCGGTTTTACTTTATCTTTAGATTGGTCATGAGAAAGATTGCTGCGCTTTGCTCTTTGACTCGAGCTAATCTGTTCCCTCCCGCTCTTCCTCATCAGAGCTTGTGGTATCTGGCAGAGGAACATCTACCCCATTGAGGGTATTAACTCTGGAGAGATTTTCAGCTTGGGAATTTGCCTCCTCTGGGTTTTCCTGTTCCTCCTCTAAGTTATCAGCCACATTAGAATTCTTTTTTAGATTTTTTTTGCTGGGAATGTATACACCTTTTTCAAGTCTACAGTTTTGGGGAGTGTTTGTGAACGGCTTTTAGTTGGTTCATGCCTCAGTATTGGGTATGCGCTAGGTCCTGATTGATAAGTTATGAAATCAGAAATCTCCCTGCGTAACACATCCATTTCTTGGTTTAAGTTTTCAAGTTTCCTATATATTTCTTCCTTTTGTTCTTTCAATCTTATGTGTAACTTCCAAACCTCCTCTTTCTGTCCATCTATTCTATCTCTCTGTCTGTCAATTTCTTCCTCTAAGATAGTGCTGATTTTATCGATATCCTTCTTCTGCTCTTCAAACTTTACTACAAATTTTAAATCCTGTTTAGTAATTTTACTTTCCTGTTCTTCTAATTTTTCTTTGAATTTTAAATCCTGTTCTTCTAATTTTTCCTCAAATTTTAAAATCTGGTTAATAATTTTACTTTCCTGTTCTTCTAATTTCTTTTCAAATTTTAAACTCTGTTTAATAATTCTGTCCTCAAGCTTTAAGACCAGTCTACCTGTAGCTTTATGATCCTCACTTATTTCTTCAATCGCTGAGTAAACCTCTGCCCTTAAGATTGCATTCAATTTATCACTTTCTTCCCTCTCTCTATTAAACATTGTCCTTACACAAAGGTACAGTTTAAAAATCGCAAGGACCCAGATGATTTGTGAAAAGATAGAGTAGTTCTCAGAAAGGAACTTTATAGACTGGGCTATGTATGGTTCTGAGCCAATAAAAGATACAATGTATCTATACCATGAGATATCCATCATTTTACTCACGGTTCGGAGGCAGATGATCTCTGTCCGATGATAATTAGACCAGATGATGTTCGTGGTGCCCACCCCCAGGGACGCCAAATGTCGGGCGCTCCGCCGGGTCCCCGACAGTGCCGGGAAGCGAAGTTCCCCTTCTACCTCCGAAGCCGGGCGAGGAATGGATGAACACTCAGGAATCCGATACAGTTTTAAAAGGCTTTACTTATCACAGGTTCAGGCATACAAATCAGCAAAAGGAAAAACCGATGCTTAGGATTCCAGGCTAGAACCCCAGCCACGTGTAGGCCAAGATGGCGACCACCATGTGTAAAACTTCCAAGGGGAATAAACGCTCACAAGGCGAGATCCCACCAGGAAGAAGCCCGGGAGAGCGGGGACCGGCTAGTTTATACCACCCCCAACTCAGACCTTCCTCCCATTGTTATGGAAAGCAGGGGAGGGTCCAATGCCCTCAGGTAATCCCCTTTCTGCGTCTCACCTAGGGCCTTTACTGTGCTAATGTTTTGAGCCGGGAATGCCTTTGAAATGTAGAGAAGGGGGTTTCTGAGATGGCATGTCACTGTACCAAAGATCAACACCAATGCCAGTTATATATTTCTCCAAGCCTTCACAAGTCTCCTCTACTTAATTGTAGTTTTATATTTTATCAGGGAGCCATGCTTGTTTGTTTGGAAGCAAACAGCATTTCTCTCTGGTCTAACTACTTAGGTGTCCTACGTGGCCAGGCTAATATGCTGGTAAGATCTAGCTAGTCCCACGATGATTGTGATAGCATGGGAGAATATTTATACCAGCTAGTACAGCAGACATGGTCGGATAAACTGCCACATTTAGACTACCCCCTTATCTATGGAGTGATTTGCGGGAGGCAGTCCAGAGCAGATGCAGCGGCCCTTAGGAGTCCTGCAACATCAGGGCACTTATCTTCCTCCTCCAAAATCATAGTTAGATTTGTTTTACCAATTGATCAGAATTGCACAACATTCACAACAACTGCACATCATTCACAACTGCAAACATACGTGAAAATAGATGATATCTTCAAAACGTAAGTGATAGGAATAATTTAAAAAGTTCTTAATAAGGTCAAGGAGAAAAAGATTTCACTATCACATCTGCTCCAATTATAGGGCTTCTAGAAAGTCTGAGAAAACAATGCTGCCCTCTTTTGTAGGAAAAACAGTTATCATTTCAATCCTAAACTCACCATGGATGTTAAAGATGCTATCAATTTTTTCTTTCCTAGCCACCTTTTATTTTATTTTACTTTTCCCTAGAAATCTAGTCTAGAGTAAAGCAGTGTGTCAGTCACATATTTCACTTGTCTTATACTGTGGCCAAAATCTGACCTGATGTTCTGTTTACAAACATGACTTTCTCTACTACCTAATCTATGTTAATCACCAGACACTTTATTTCAGCTATGTGCCTTTCAATTGAAAATTGATGGCCAAGAATCTTGTATTTTCTCCTGTGTTGTCATTCAAAATGCCTCCCACGTGGCTTTAGTCTGTCTTTTCAAATTAAATCTCATTAACTGAAATCATCCTCTTTCCAAAATAGAAGGCATCTTGGCTTGGACAAAGCTAAACTATGCATTCCTCTTAGTGAACTGTCAAACCTAATCTTTATGTCCCTGCTGTTATGGTCTTAATTCCTCCTCAACAACTGTGCAATGCATGTGCTATGAGAAGAGACAGCTGGTTAAAGTGTCACATTTTGACAAATATTATCAATTGTTCAGTGCTAGCTTGGGGATATACAACAAATGGCATTCCATGCACATGATAGCCTCTAAGTATATGTAGTGCAACCCACAATGTGTAAGAGAAGGAAAGAGAGAGAGAGGGAGAGAGAAAAGAGATAAAGAACCTGCCATTTAGGCAGGCTATGGGGAGGAGGAGGGAATTGGGGACATTGGTGGTGGGAAATGGGCACTGGTGGAGGGCGGGGTGCTGGAACACTATGTGACTGAAACCTCCAAACATGAACAATGTTGTAATTGTATATCTCACGGTGGTATAATAAAATATTTAATTAAAAAGCATGGCATTCCATGGAGATTGATTCTAAACCAACCAGCATTTCAATCCATGGCTTGGATTATGGAATAGGAAATATGCTTAGAATGCCCATGATGGGCACTAGTGTCCTGTCAGAATGGAATAAATTTCTGAGATGTTCTCTCTTTCTTATAATCCTTATACTCTTGTTATAGTTTAGAGAAGTTGTGGGTGATTTTCTGTGAAGAAATGGAAATCTCAGAAACAGTTGCCTTTGCCAGCTAGATTATATGAATGGTAATAGGGCAGTCAGGACATCCCTTTATGTTCTCTTTGCTGACATAGGAGTAAAATATATTGCTATATTATTCTCATTCCTGGCAAATGAGAGGAAACTGAACTTTTTCATATCCTCCAGCTGTGCTTTCAGAATTTCAGAAATACAGGGATTCATATTTCATCGCTTAGGTCCTAATTGCAAACATACGTGAAAATAGATGATATTTTCAAAACTATAAGTGATAGGGATAATTTAAAAGTTCTTGAAATTAATACTAAAATAATAGCTTTCAAGCTTACATCAAAATGTGAATATAACTAAGTCAATTTCAGAAAGCCCGCTCTATCTCATTGAAAGTAAAACCTGCTAAATTCAGAGATACAGAGTCTAGACTGAAATCTTCCGAATCAAAGCTCTTGAGATTTCCACTGGTCCAATGACATTGCTAGTTATTTTCACATCAGGCTTCTGGTCATCTCTGTGTATCTTCCAATTCTTATCTGTGAGTCCCAAGTCTATATACTTATCTTCCATCAGAACTACACTTGACTCCTTCCTTTTGGAAATGTAACAAATAAGGAGGTCCTGAATGATTCCTCTCTTTAAAATGCTATATTGACCTAAATGCATCAATATTTGGCCCATTGAAATTCCCATCTTTCTTGTAAATATTTATTTGGTTGAATTTATTCCATAGCTAGTTGATGAAGCTCATTCTTTTCAGCTTTTTTTGGTGTTCTAAACAATGCATGTTCTTCATGTGGGACAGGAGACCATAATTTGGGGCTTTAGCTATTAATCTCTCTGTTAGCACTGTTTTATTAGTTACTAGAAGACAAAATCCTATCTTGTCTAATTTTGAAAAAAAATTTAACTTAGCTAGCAAAATCCCTTTTTTTTTATTTATGGGAAAGTACAGTGATTTTACATTTATGATGTACCTGAAATACCCTAATTTCATTACAAATATTCTACTGTTTTTGTTTCCTATTCATGTCCACATTTATTTCAGTATGTTCTGCTCTTGTATACAAAAGGTCTTTTTTACGCAATCTAATTTTTTAAAAATATCATTTGTAGTGCATATTCTTAAACATCAAATTCCCTTTCAATGTGTGTTAGGAAAACTTACCCTTGCCAAGTGTGGAAAGAGTTCTTTTTTATAAGAAAGGCAGTGGTTTTGATTTCTTTATTGAACTTGAACTGATTCAAAAATTGGATTTATTTGTAGTGTCCAAAGTTGCAACTGCCTTGTTAGTCTGTTTGATAATTTTATTTCTTTCCATAACACTATTTTCTGTAAAGCCGTTTTATATGTATTTTGTATGTTTTTTTTAAATGTTAATCTGTAAGCCTAGCTTTGGAGTATAGTTCCATCCAAACAATCACAACCAGTACAAAGGTCGCCAGAGTGACAGGATTCCACTATATACAGGTATCCAAGCTTGCCTTTCACACCTGCCACAACTATCTTGCATGACCTTCCTCTTTGAGTTGTCTGTGACATCTGGTTTCTCGACACCAAGCACTTTTTAGAACTAATCTTCCATTCTATGTTCTCCCATGCTCTCATCTTGGACCTTCTGTTATTCATTGAAGTTACTTCCCTGCTCTCATTTTTAATTTCAGTCTCATTTCTTGTAGTTTCTGCTGAATCTAGGATCTCTATATTCCTAAGAAAAGAGGTCCACAGTCAGGGGTCAGATGGGAAAGAATGAAGCCATAGGAGGCTGTCAGAAAAATTACTTTAGTGTGCAATTTCAAGAGATCAGTCTTATTAAATAATACTTTCCCCTGATCTTAATTACTTCTGGCCTGACTGGTTATAGTTTACTTCTTAAGGACATTGTAATTCAGCAGTGTGTAAATATATTTATATCCCAATGGTGAAATTAAAAAAGACATTCACAGGGTGGGGGACCATGTCCTTCTAAAGGACAATATTCTTGTTTTCCAGATGGGTCAGGGAGACACAACTGGAGAAAGAATCAGGGTTTGCATCCACTGTCTGAACTTCCCTTTGTTTTGGCAACTATGTTCTAAAGATTGTGAATTATTGAGAAATAATAGCATTTAAAATAAGCTTCTGTTGTAGAGCTTCAGTTGTAGAGCTACGCCATCTTCAGACATTTTACTCTGTGTTGGCTTTAGGCCACACCATGCTTCCTTATCAAACACACACAAAAAGGGACACTTCCTACAAAATATATTTCAAAATGACTTACCTCTCTGAATTAGAAAAATTCTGATAAACTGAATTCTAGCAGCCATTCGAGAAGAAAAGATGAGAAAAAATTATTACTCCATTACTCATTGTTATTATTACAGTTATTAGTATCCTTTTCTTGGGTTCTATAAAATCAATGACTTATAGAAAGACCCCATGAGGATCATAGGAGTATTAATCACTTCATAGTTTAATACTTTTGTTTTACATTAAGGGCTTTTAAAACTATGGAATAATCATAAACTTTATGTGATTTAAGAAAACAACAACCAACAAATCTTATCCAAATCATGCTACCAATGAAACTATAATTTAAGTTGGAAATGAAGAATCTTCATTTTTTAAACTTGTTTCCTTTTCTCTATACTGTGTTTCATTAAACTTTCTCTTTCATTATACTACTTTGGTGGCACTGACCTAGTGGCCCTAGGAAGTTAGTGTCATCATTATAGTATTTATTTGTAACCATAATGCATGTGAATCCTTCATTTCGGTGTGCATATTTAATTGGGACTACTACATCTATTACATCTTCTTCTACTCCATCAGAGACTTGCTTGAAACTGAAAATGGAAGAGAAGAAAACATTTTAAAACTATCTTTTGTTTTTCAATTTTAGGGATGGTTTAATTCACACCTGGAAGTGTGCATGGATCACCCCTGGCTCTGTTTTGTCTTTAGGGATCACTCCTCGAGGTAAAAAAGGAGGCCACATGTGCTGCTGAGAAAGGATCAAAGCAGGGTTAGTCACAAGCAAGATAAGTACAGTAAGTCTTAAATTATCTTCCTGGCCTCCTAAAATCACTGTTTAATATAGTAGTTTTCCATACCTGCTACCAACTCCCCCTGTTCCCACTGATCATGAGGTGCCCAAGAGGGAAGGCAGGTTCTAGCCCTGGCCTGCCATGCCAACAGAGCCTTGCAAGAACCAGAGGAACCCCACACCATGAGGGCCACCATTTTCAGCATATGGATTCCACAGCTCGTCAGTGCTCCACTCAGCAGAAAAGCTGATCTTTCCCTGTTGGTTCATCAATACATGCTTGAGATGAGAGGATACTACAAGAGTATCCCACCCGCAGAGCAGAGCCTGGCAAGCTACCCATGTTGTATTTGATATGCCAAGGGCCAGTAACTATTATAGGCCTCATTCCCATCACCTGAGAGAGCCCCTGGCTCTACTGGCATGAGACAGGACATATGGAGATATTACTGGTGCCCGCTCTAGCAAATAGATGATCCACGGGAAGATCGTGATCAAGATCGTGATCCCATCACCTGAAGGAATGGTTTGAGGCTCTTCATGTTCCTGGAGCAAGCAGTTGCCCTTGGGCTACAGTAGCATGTGACAGGACGTATGGAGATGTTACTGGTGCCCGCTTGAGCAAATTGATGAACAACGGGAAGACAAGTGATACAAGTGATATCTCTATATGTATATTCAATAGTAAGTACTAGTGTGACATTATAATTCCCCATTCCCCATCAACCTCCCTAGTTTGTTGCAACTAGAATGAATACTACAGTGTATAAATGCGAAAGATCCTGGGAAGTACCTGAATCCTAAGTCCCATTATTGTCTAAGTCTTTTGTGAGGCCACAGAGCTTCACGCACCAATGCAACTGTGGGTCTGGAATGTGTCTCATCCTTTGTTACTGGCTGTGGAGGCTGGGACACTGCAGCCACACCCCACTGAGATGGAGGTGAAGGAATGGGAGGAGGAGCCCAAATGCTTGCTCCAAGTCTGGCCAGCATGCCCCCACACACACACGCGTGTGTGCGAACCTTGGGAGCTATGTTGGACTCGACCAGGGATGAGCCATTTATTGCAAAGGCTTTCTTCAAATCAATGAATATTAGACAGAGTGGCTTCTTTTTTAATATTTTTGTTATACCACTGTGAGATGTACAATTACAAATATGTTCATAATTGGGTTTTGGTCATACAGCATTCTAGCACCCATCCCTCTGCCAGTGCCCATTTCCCACCACCAATGTCCCCCATTTCCTCCCTCTCCCCTAGTCTGCCTCTATGGGAGGTTCTTTATCTCTTTTTTCTCTCTTTCTTTCTCTCTCCTTCTCTTACATATTGTAGATTGTAATACACACACTTAGAGGTTGTCATGTGTATCTTTTTGCTTGTATTTAATGCTCAGTTTTAGGTTGGTATTAGCACTTTCGACAATTATTAGCACACTGTTCCCTTCTCTGTCTTGCCTAACCTCTGACTCCCACACATTTGTGTTAATTTCCACCTTTGACAAAATCTCCTGATCCATGTTTTGCCTGATCTTGGATCTTGGTATCATATTATGTATATATATAAATATATGTAATATATATACATATCCATATATGTGTGTACATATATATTTATGTCATGCAAATAAATACAGTCATTCTATATCCTGAACTCTTGCAAAACCTCAATGATGAGCTTGGTTACCATGTGGATATGGTCGATGGTGCTGAATCTTTTTTTGGAACATGACTTGCTTGTGTGGTTGTCCTTCACTATTAGGATCTCATCATTCTACAAGGAAGTGATCATCAATGTAAAGAGAGGGGTTCAACAGGGAGATACCATTTTACTGAAACTCTTCAGTGCCAGCCTCAAGAACGTCATGCGATGACTAGAATGGGAAGATAAGAGCGTG
This sequence comes from Cryptotis parvus, assembly GCA_021461705.1. Taxonomy (NCBI): domain Eukaryota; kingdom Metazoa; phylum Chordata; class Mammalia; order Eulipotyphla; family Soricidae; genus Cryptotis; species Cryptotis parvus. The sequence goes on from JAJIBD010011139.1 coordinate 17,001, forward strand.
AAGATAGACGGTCAGCAACTACACTACCTCCGCTTTGCTGATGACATCATTCTAATAATACCAAATATCAGTCAAGTCGCACAAATACTGGCAGGCTTTGACTGTGAGTGTGGAAAGTTCAGACTGCTGCTGAATTTCAAGAAGACAATGTTCATAAGAAAGGAACTAGTTCCTGTAGCTCCATTTGTTCTCAACAGATTGAACATCTGTGAATGCAGCAGTTATGTGTACCTAGGACAAGAACTTATTATGATGAATGACCTAACACCTGAACTACGCAGGAGGAAGAGAGCAGCACAGAACACCTTCAAAAAGCACCAAGGAAATGGTAAAGAATGCGAAGAAGCTCTGGCTCTGGGCACAATTTTTCAACTCCACCATTTTTGCTGCACTAACATACAACTCAGAGACCTGGGCCCTATGAAAAAAGGTTGAGAAGGCTATTTGGATAGCCCAAAGAGGAATCTAAAGAGTCATGCTAGGAGTATCATGTTTCACTTAAGTGAGAGAAGGAATCGGGAGTTCCAACCTTGCTATCGATCAAGAATCAAGGATGTTGTCTCATTTGCCAAGATGCTGAAAATCAGATGGATCAGACATGTAATACGATTTAGGGACAATCACTGGACTAGAGCTGTTACTGACTGGATTCCATGGGTTGTCGAAAAGAACACGTGACCGCCCACCTACCATATGATCAGACTTCATCAAAATCTGAACGGACAGGTGAAACTCTTAGTTCCTGGAGCAAGCAGATGCCATTGGGCTGCACTTCCCGTGACAGGGACAAATGTGACGTTACTGGTGCCCACTCAAGCAAATTGATGAACCATTGGAAGATAAGTGAAAAGTGATCATTATAGCTATTCATACTCCATTTGATTTCACACTGGAACCTCACCTAGTTATGACTATATTCTAAATCAAATTATTGATCCTGAGGGTAGACAGACACTGAGTTTTTGTAGTTCTCTTTAGTCTATTGCTATCTATTAGAGTTTTTAGTTATAAAAATTATACTCTATTTTGTGGAAGCTCTTAATTGATACCATTTTTGTTAAAAATAGTAAGCGTTTGATAGGATTTAACAAAAAGTTGGGAAAATAGGAAGGTCATTAAAATCTATTTAAAGTATCTGCATAATTTAAGTAAATAAAGTTAAGAGTAGGATTTGGGTTAGGGTTTATTTAGGTAAATAAATGTTATGCATTTGACTAATATCCAATTATAGTAGCAAAGAGTAATAATCATTAATATAATAAGGTTTTTAAGTTTATAAGGGTCTATAAGATTATTAAATCTATATATCTTTCCCTTCTCATTTTTTATGTCATATCATATATACAATGCATACTAGTTTGGGTTTAAATAATTTTCTCTCCTGAGTTAAAAAAAAGTTATGATGATCACTGCTTTCTATTGCTTTGCCTGCTTATTAAATACGACTCTCCTGTAAGAGAAAAAAAATCATTTCTCAGCAACTTGGGGCAGGGTATAATGTATTCTGTGTATCTTACTGGGTAGTTGCAATGTTTTTAGCATAGCTTACTGAAATACTCTTCAGTAAGTTTTTTCAGGTCAACAGAATTTACAAAGAATTTCTGAAACTAACTTAAGAAACAGTAAGTTTTTGTTTTGATGTCACCATTTATAGCATTTTATGAATCAGGGCTTTTTTCATTACTAATCTGATATTGAAATGAGGAGTGGTTATAGGTGATTTGGAATAAAAGATGATGCTTTATTAAGTAGGAGAGGATGATTCCAAGTTAATATGAAGAGTGTTTTTATATAATTATATTTATACCAAAAAAGCCTGAGTTCAGATTTCAATGTAAATGTGAAACACACTGCATGATGATTTAATTATTAATTTTTTTCTTTGCTTCTTTCCTTCTATATAGGAGCTTTAAAAATACTATCCTTTCCACTCCTATCTTTGTCTTTGAGAAAACTGTTTAAACCAACTTTATATTTATTTCCTCAATGATGCTGTTAGAGTTTAAATGCTTTACCTGTGTAACTGTGAAATTCCAGTCTTACTCTCTTGAGAGCCAATCAAATAAGAGATATAGCAAGAGGTTGCCATCAGATTTGGTGGAAACATCAATAAACTTGTATTTCTGGTCACAAATAAGTATTTTCTTTATTTTTGGCAGGGGAAGAATGGACTAGTTGCAGACTAATTGGTGAAAAAAATGGATAATTAAATACCCTCATAGACTGCCTCCTGAAGCATACTTTGTCTTATTTGCAAACTGAAACAAGTTAAAACTTTGGGAGACAGACAAAATGAGAAAAGTTATTCTTAAAAAAAAACAAAATTTCTGATTTGCTCACCAGGACCAACCTTCACATTGTGATAATCCAAACCACTACCAAACATTACCACATGTTCCTTGGGTTCAAAATTGACCCCATTAGGAGTCATTGTGGTAGAAAAATAAAGGTAGACTAAACTTATGATTTTCAATAAAATAGAAAGAAAAGCTAAAAAAGCCATGGAATGAAAAGATGAAAACAATTCTTTGAGTCTCCTGGTGTTTTGCTTGACATCTTTTAGTATTGCAAGAAAACACATTTAGAGATAATAGAAATTCAAATCAGCCTCAGCAAAAGTACATCATTTCAATGTAACTGAACCCTTAAAATAGTCTCTGTAGAACAAATAACAATTGAAGAGTATATCTTTAGCAACTTAGGTGCTTTTGACCGAATGGGGAAAAATACACTCATTCTAACTGCTTCTTTATGTGATTTTGACTCAGTGGAAAGTCTATTTTAGGCAACTATAAATTTGATTTAAATGAAAACTATATTATGAACCAAATACAGTCACTTTGGACTAAGACCCATCCATTTCCATTTGATGTTTTAGGACACATACTAAAATCACAGCAATCACTTTAGTACAATAGAAACCAAATAAGTCTACCTGTTTCCTTTGTTGTTTGTTCTTCTATAGCAACTTCAAGTGAAGTTGAAGCTTGTGCACTGCTCTTGCTAGCTCCACCTTTATACTTTTCCCCCTACGTCACTGTGATTTTAAGTTTCCCATTCAGACCCTTGTGAACATCTACAGACATCACTGTTTTATCACAACTAAAGCTACATCAAGCCAATGACAATGGGATAAAAGTCAGACAAACAGGAAATGGAATTGACAATAAGCTGGTCGGAGAATATGCTAACAACGGTACTCCCCTGACACAGCAATCATGAAATATACGGTTTCCCTACTTCCATATCAGGGTGTAGTCGAGTAGCTCATGTGAGTAAAATAGAACTATAGTTTTATACTACGAAAAAAATGTGGCCAAATTTATTGTCTTCTTTCTATAGGTCAACTTCCCTTTACATAAAGTATTCTAGGAGAAAAAATCATTTCTTGTTATTAACATCTCTTTAGTAGTCATAAATTCAGTATAAGAAGTTTTCTTTAAAATAACTAAATATTCCCAAGGTAACTATCTCTTCTCAGTTAGGTCCAGATTAGATGACACTGCTTAGATCCCTCAAGATGGCAGATACTGCCCAAAGCGCCTAGGCCTGATTGTATTCTCAAAGGAAGATATAACATATTTAGTCTTTATAGTATAAGCAGAAGACTGGTCTATGATGAGGTAAAAGAGTCTTTCAGCAAGCTACATATTATTTGTATAGTTTTTCATTTGGGTTATATTTAAATTACAGTTTGTAGCTAAAGAAAACTTTATGGAAGCAGTGTAATGTATGATCTACTTTAATTTTGTGAGTACAGATATTATTAATACACCATTACTAATGAATATTTATGACATTGTTTAATTGTAATGTGAACTGCCATTCTTGGTTCTATGTAACAAAAGTACCATGACGGCAAGCTAAAAATGTACCATATTATTAAATCAGGCAGAAACTAGAGCAGAAGCAATGATTTATATTCCCAGTAACAAAAAGGAAAATGCAAGTTTAGTGTAATCCAGAAAGTGATCCTAAATAAATTAAAAGAAACATACAAGGGCTGGAAAGATAGAGCAGTGGGTAGGGCGAGTGACTTGAACAGGGCTGACCAGGGTCACTCCTTGAACACTACCACATGGCCCACAAGCAAAATAAAAAAGCAAAACACCTAAAAAAGCCCAAATAGTCTATTTGTAATTTTGTTGTTGTTGTTGTTGCTGCTGTTTGACTTTTGGGCCGCATATAGTAGGGCTCAGAGCTTACTTCTGGGTCTGTGCTCAGAGATAATTCCTTGTGGTACTCAGGGAACCAAGTGGGGTGCCAGGAATCTAATACAAGTTAGGCACATGCATGGCAAGCACCCTATCCACTGTTATGCAGCTTTAGCACCTGCCACAGTTATCACTGTATCACTGTCTTCCCGTATATCATTGAGTTGCTCGAGTGGGCACCAGTAACATCTCAATACGTCCTGGCCATTGCAAGATAGCCCAAGGGCACCATCCCACTCCAGGAACATAAAGAGCCTCAAACCATTCCATCAGGTCATGGGAATGAGGTCTATAATTGTTACTGATATTTGGCATGTCAAATATGACACGGGTAGCTTGCCAGGCTCTGCCGTGCGGGTGGGATACTCTAGTAGTCACCACAAAACTTGAGCAATTACAATACAAATGAAAAATTCATATATATTTTGATCAGAGAAAAGTAAAACTTTAATCCTCTGGTTTAAAATTACCAAGCAGGAAAAAAATATGTCTTCAGATTTTCTTTCTTCTCCAGTAACCTGAGAATTCCTGATCCTTTAAATTCCATTTCTTGGGTCAAGAGAGGAACAACATATGAATGCACTGGTTATTTTAATGAGAAACAAACTTCATTTCACAGGAAACTCTTCTCATCAAAGGTCTAGCAGAATATTTAGTCAGAGGATCATTTGGTTATCAGGAGCCCAGAGAATACAATATTACTTAACTTATTTTAATGTGCTATTAAATATTGTAGAAATGAAACAAAGGGTAGCAATGACATGGAGACGGCAACAGTAACAGTATTTAGGGTTTGAGCAAGGCACAAAAGTGTTCTGAGACCAGAAATGAGCATTGCAAAAAAGAAAGGTTTTTGAAAGACATAATTTTAAAATATAATTTCGTGATTAATCTTCACAAATTTTATAATTTGTGCTCATCCTCCTTTTATTTTTGTTCCACGCTTGTGGGGTTATTAATTTATCTATAGTTACAATAGTACCATGATTACTTTGTTAAAACTTTCACTGCTGCTACGCCATGCACATCACCAGATTCCTCCTGCATTATCCCAACGTCCCTATCTCCACAGTCCTGGGCACCCTCAGATCACAGGTCTACTGACCATATCCAGGTGTGGTAAAAACCAGTTTTCAAATCTTTGACCAAGGAGATAATACAGCAGCGAAGGAGCTTGCTTCATGCACCACTGAGCCAGTTCTATCCCCAGCACCACATGTTCATCTGTCCCCTGAGCACAGAGCCAGGACGGTGCCTGAGCACTACCAGCAGCAATGAAAATATGCCCACTAATAAAGTTAGCATAAACCATCTATTACCTATCTATTCATCTCTCTATATATGCATATGTAGACATATATAGGTACAGATATATTTAAATTTATTTAAACTCTGGATTACAAATTTGTTCCAGGCATTTAGTATTCCAACACCAATCCCATCACCATTGTGACCTTCCTCCACCATTTTCCCCAATTTCCCACCCAATCTCCAAGTCTGTCCCTTAATAGGCAGAAAATAAATAATTTTATATTGCTTGTAACAAGTATTACATATAAAATGGTAAGTGAACGTACAAAAAAAGTACAGTAAAAGAAAGTGTGAAATTTGTTATATCTCACATGGAGGTTATTCAAATTATTATGAGGATTTACTGAGCTGTTTGTTGATAGGTAAGCCATGTTCCAGATTAGGAACATAATTGCTACATTACCTAATTCAGTCCCAGTCAAAAATGTCATCAATGATATTTACTTTTAAAGTATGAAAACTATCAATTCTGGGTCTGAATGATAGGTTAGTGGGTAAGGCATTTGCTTGGCACACAGCCGACCGGGTTTGAACCCCGCATTCCAAATGGTTGCCTTGCCCTGGGTTCAGTGTAATTTGGCACACTGGACCAGCCCAGTGTTTGATTTTCTACTAGGGGTCTGTACTGGCCGGAGGCTCTTTCTGAGGCTTCTGAACTTGTGGCGATCAGAGTTCCCTTGAACTCATGGATTCCTGATCTCTTGATTAATACAGAATTTTATCTGTCGCACATATGGCCTCTCCTATCCCAGAGCGGTTTTGCAGCACGTTCTCTATGGATTGAATGAAGAGATCGCCAAGATAAGTGAATGAAAAACCTGGTGTTAGCTGTTCTCATGCTGTGCTCCCTTTTGAGTAAAATAAAAGTGGGGAAAATTACAGTTGATCCTTGAACAACTGATGAAATCCAGTTACGTGTGGATTTTTCTAGGCCTGGGTTCCATAGTCAGGGGTCTTTGCAACTGTTGGTTTGTGGGATCCGAGAATGCAGAGAGCCAAGGTCTAGAGGCTGGACCCGCACTGTGGGTTTTCAGCAAGTGGCGGTTGGTGCCCCTCCCCTTCATGGTCAAGGGCCAGCTGTGCATGCCAGTTACTAAACAATGGGTGGGGTTGAGACAGTTCTTATAATATGCTGCATTTGAGTGGAAAAATAAGGAAAAATACAATTTTTAGGCGCGGGAGCCATAGTACAGCAGATAGGGCACGTGCCTTGCATGAGCCGACCAGGGTTCAATCCCGGCATCCCACGTGCTCCCTCGGGCACTGCCAGGAGTGATTCCTGAGTGCGGAGCCAGGAGTAATCCCTGGGCATTGCCGGTGTGACCCAAAAAAGAAAAAAAAAGAAAAGAAAAGAAAAAGAAAAACAATTTCTATATGGTCAGACTTCTTCGTCAAGACCCTGAACGAACGGTTTGAGGCTCTTCGTATTCCTGAAGCAACCAGATGCCATTGGGTTACACGGGCATGTGATAGGGTAAAATGGAAATGTTACTTGCGACTGCTCGAGCAAATCAACGAATAATGGTAACGGGATGCCAAGTGATCAAGTGATTCCAAATGATCCCCTGAGCATGGCCAAGAGTAATTCCTGAGTGCTGATCCAGGAGTAAACCTGAGCATTTCTGGGTGTGCCCCCCGCCCCCAAAAAAAGTAAAAAGAAAATCTATTATTTCAAAATTTGTAAATGTTTTTTAAAGCAAAAAATAGCTAATGACAATGAAAAAGAGCTGTGTTAAGTAAAATTAGTTCTCTGAGAGTAAATCACTATGAAACCAACATTTTAAGTAAGTAAAGAGAGTGTGAACAATTAGTCTGACTAAATTAAATTATTTTATTTTGCTCAATATATAATAAAGTAGAAACAATCAGTAAGAAAAGGATAAATTATTCAGCACAAAGATAAGAGAGTATTGGTTAAATGGAAGAAAAGTCATGTCATTCCAAATAAGACAACAAAACACTGATTATAGATTGTTTAAAGATTCTGGTGAAAAAGTCATATTAGAGAAAGCAAAAGAAAATGCTTTTCCAAAAGGTGTACAATTTACCAATTAAGATAGGCACTTACAAATAGTTTTATAAATACAAATATTTTTGCATAAATAAGTGGAAAATTAATTTTTTATAATAGATCTTAAGTAGCACAAAATTTTACTCATAAGGAAATTTGTATTTTGTATAGCACTATATAAACAACCAAACCAGACCATTAATTTTCATAGTATCATGAATTTGGACTTGACATTTCTGGAATTCAGTGAAAACATTACAAGCTAGTCAATGATGTATTTCAGTTTCTAATCGTTTAGAAGTTCTTTAAGTACTTCAAGGCTTTTGTTTCTCATCAGGTCACTTTCTTTTCTTTCAGCTTTCAAACTTTGCTTCCCCAATCTTTTATAAAATGTATTAAAATATAGAGGAAAGTTAAAATCTGTTCTCAGAGTTTCAGACTTAATCTACCTGCTGATTCTGCTGTTCTTAAACAGTTTGATAGATTTGTCCTAATCTATAAATCCATTCACCTGTGTCTATATCTTTAAGAAGTTGGCTAATTTGGGGTTTCTGTAATGGTAATTTATTTGAACATTTTATCTGAGGTGTTATGGTCTCTGACCTCAAGACTATCTGAATGAGCTTTTTTTTCTCTTAATCCATTCTTCTGATATACCAATTATTTCAACTTTTTTTGTGTAGGTAATGTATAAACTTCTGGATTTCCTCTGTGTACCACTAATCATGAACTAGAGATATATATTAGGACTATATTCTGGATGTTATTTTAGTCATTTTTTCACTTTTAGGGTTTCCTCTCTCTACCACAATGGCAAGATCTTTTGTGTCATAAAACATTTGAGAAAGCTCAATTTGAGGTAGAAAGCTGATAGTACCTTCTAAACAGTATACTAGAAATTTTATCCTCACTAAATTTACAAATATCGCTGGTTTAATAAAAGGCATGATTAAGATATTTAATTAAAGATATTTAATTAAATAATTAAAGATATTTAATTATTTGACTCGCAGACATGGGGCAGAGCTGCTACTGGCTCTCCCTGTGACCAGCCTCTCACGAGGCGCCGGGAGGATGGTGGGTTCTAGCCCTGGCCCACCATCCCAGCAGAGCCTCGCAACAAGCCAGACGACCCCCCCACTCCATGAGGGCCTCCATTTTCCACGTCCAGACTTCTCTCTCGTCAGACCTCCACCCAGCAGACCAGCCTATCTGTGCCTGGATCGCACTGCTTCTTGCGGCTCTTGCGGTTCATCAATAAATGCTGGACTTAGAGATGCCTACAAGAGTATGCTACATGCACGGCAGAGCCTGGCAAGCTACCCGTGTTGTATTTGATATATATGCCAAATACCAGTAACAATTATAGGCCTCATTCCGTAATGGATTGAGGCTCTTTATGTTCCTGGAGCAAGCAGATGCCTTGGGCTCTACTAGCATGAGACAGGACATATAGAGATGTTACTGGGGCCCGCTTGAGCAAATCGATGATGAATGTGAAGACAGTTATACAGTGATACAGTGAATTATTTGTAATAATTTAAAAATTCAATTCCAGAATATCATGTATAAAATATGAAGTTCCTTTTAATATTCAAGTGGAACTGGGATATCTCTTTCTTAAGAAATTGCTCTCAGAAAGTAAATACAAGGAAAAGCAGAAATTCATTCCTTAGATACACATTAGAACAAGTTAGATTATCAACAGTAGATACATTCTAACACAATGGTGTTTCAAACATCATAAACTGATAAATTAAGGTGCAGATTTCAGAAAAAAATTGGCAAACACTATAGTACAAGGTGAAGGTTGCTTTCATAAGGAAAAGTTAGAGTTTTCTTGTTTTAATTAATAAATTGAGGGACTGTCCCTTGGCAGAAACTGCCCTAAAATGAGCTATTTAGAAAAATGGAGGGAGCGAAACAGCTTTGACATATGAGACATATGAGACATACCTATGTTCAGGAAACAAATGGATACATGTTAAACAGGTTTGAATGGCAGCAGATATTTCTGGCTAAAAAGAATCAAGTAACTCACTCATATAACCATGCCCTATAACAAACTTTATATGAATGAATAACATTCTTGCTTAGAACGTTATTCAACTTTTCTCTGACTCTTCACCTGTAGATAATAGTTTAAAAAATGAAGTAGGTGCTATATAATAACATTGCAAAAGAATGAAAGGAAGAGGAAAATCTTGATATTGAAAAAATAAAATTGGTCCCGTTTGTATTTTAAAACATTGTGATAAATCAGTGAAGTGATATGGGAAGAAGTAAAAGGAGAAAGAAATGATTCAAATCATGACATAAATAAACAAGTCTCAGTCAAATAAATGGGAGCTCTGAAACATAGCTATCTTTGTTTATATTATATAGGAATATTATATAGCTGGCCTTGTCTCCCACGCTGTCTGAATGAGATACTCTGGAGTTGCTTCAGCCTGAAAGCTTAGGCAGTTCCCGAAAGACTGAGTTAGAAGCTGTCCTCACTGAATTTCCTGCGATAGAGCAGCAATACATTTCCTTGTTTCTGTAATACCCAACAGACATTCACTCTATAATACCATTCTGATAGAATTTTACTTACAATTTTGGGAATAAATTCTCACAGTTTAAGGCAAGAACCTCTTATAGAGGGGAAACAGAGGCGTATTAGTGGGGTAAACTATTGCTGATGCAGCTGTGTGTATAATTACAACTTCCACAAATTTAAACTCTCTTATGCCTGAAACTAGCACTTCTGATAGTATCTGCAGCTTCTCTCATGGTATGAACCAAACCCTTTTTTTTTCCATTTTGAGTTCCTGATTACTAAATTGCTATTGCCAAATAGGATTACCGTATTATAATCAGCCACAGTCAGAAATGATCAAAGGACTACCAAAACGTTTTTATATGCTATTTTGTTCTTTTGTGACCAACTTTTTGACTGATGGCCTCCCTAAGAACATATATACTAGGGAGTCCATCTTTACTGAAATTCAAAAAGTATCTCTATTTTGTCTCCCTGAAAGTTAGTTTTCCCTGGAACAGGACCTCAAATTCTGAAGACAGTAAGTCCAAAGTTCTTTTCCATGACATTTGAAGTGAAGTTAAGTAAAATTACCTTTTATTCAAACCCTTGGATGTAGTTGATGCAGTCTTTCTGACAGAATTAGATGATTCTGACAAACATCACAAAGTGGTGTTTGAGTCAGTTATTGCATACTTCACGCTGAAAGATAATATTCCTTCCTTATTGAGGATTTATTTTGTGTGATTTCAAAATGTACCTTCTATTGCACCTTAGTCTCAGGGTCACTTTGGAGATGCCTTCAATTGTGTGTTGTAATGCTCTTTTAGAATGATAAATTTCTAGATAGAAGTGTATGAAATGTAGATAATGTGTCCCATTGTCATGGTTCCACTCCCTTTCGCCCTTGGCTCTGAAATGAGATCTATGTTCAGATAACTTTCTATTTCGAAAGAAACAAGTATTCTGTAAATGACCTAGATAGCAGTTTTGGCTGAGTATCTGTGGCAAGAAAGGCAAGCACATACTCAAAATAACTCAATTGTCGTTCCAAGGTAGAAATAATTCAGTGAAATAAATCTATTAATTAATACACTGGATGTATGATACAAAATCAGGTGTTCAGCATTGGTTTGGCTTGGTAAAAGCTGAATACTCAATAATAATCATTGTTATATTGCCCTTGGTAAGGTGGCTGATGGTGTATATGCTATTTGCTCATGTATAACTTCCATGTCTGTACCATTCTGCCCTTTTGTTAATGTGTAGTAGTTCAACTCAATGACAAAATTCTCATATTAACTAAGTTTACATAAAAAATTTTTTTCAATACAGATTCTGAGATGGGTATTTGGATATTTTCTGATTACGTCTATGTGCTTCTCTCACATGTTCTATTATATGATCATTGGTCTGTTACAACTTTTTTACTCTTCTATACTTTGTTGGATAATCAACCAAAGTGCTCCCTAATTCTCTCTCTCTTTCTTGCTCTCTCTGTCCATAGGTATATGTATATATGTATATACTCTCTATATATTGTCTTCTATCTCTCTCTACAAACCTACCTACCTACAAATCTATCTATCTATCTATCTATCTATCTATCTATCTATCTATCTATCTATCTATCTATCTATCTATCTATCTATCTATCTATCTATCTATCTATCTATCTATCTATCTATCTATCTATCTATCTATCTATCTCTCTCTCTCTCTCTCTCTATCTATCTATCTATCTATCTATCTATCTATCTATCTATCTATCTATCTATCTATCTATCTAATCTATCTATCTACCTACCTATCTATCTATCTATCCTATATATCCATCTATCTATCATATATATATCCATCTATCTATCTATCCATCTATCTATTTACATCTATCATCTATCTGTCATCTATCTATCATCTATCTACATTCTTTAGGAAACTTTTCCATAGTATGAAGAGAATGACCTTGTGCAAACCTGTTCTCATATATGTAGCTAACTCTACCAAAAACACAGTCTTTTAAAAACTACCTTTGAAGCTAGTAGATTTAAGTAACTTTATGAGCTAACTCTTCTCTTTCAGTAAGTTCAAGTTCTGAGACAGTTCTCCAGAAGACCAAACAAAGATTCGTTGGAATTTCAAGCTAAATTTGCCTTTCATCACCGTTGGAGTGAATTGAGGTAGAGGTACTATGATAACTAGAATCCATCATAGGGGAGCTTGGGGTACTTGTTCATGTGATTTTTTGTTCTTTAGAACTACTCATATTTTGAAATGACTATATTATTTCTACATTATAATGGATACTGTTGGGATTTTCTAATTTAGTGACTTGGTGCTTTGATAGAAATAAACTCATGATGCATAGTCATTTCGAGCTCCATGGTCAAGATTTTTTCCCAATGGAGCTCAGTAGTGTAATTCCGAGATATATTTAAGAAGCTACATAATTATCTGCTGCAAATAGAATGACTTTGCTCTAACAACTCCAAGGCCTGCATTATGATTCTTCTGTGGCTTGGAATAAACTCTAAAAGGCAACTTTTTCCACCACTAACAACTATAACACCATAGGTTCTCCCAAATTGTTTGGTCCAAACATGCTATTGTTTTTACCACATCCTGAACCTTGGCAGAAACGTTTGTATTCAATTCTATTCAAAATTGGCATTTTAATGTTATCCATTCTATAACTAGAGGAGACTTCTTGAGTTCAGAACACAAATAGACCCACTAGATTCATTGGATTATCTCATTTGAAATAAAACAACAGAGGATATAAGATGCAAAAATTAGTCTATTATCTTGCATAATATATTCCTAGTTATGGAGTATCTCTGTTTCTCCAACACGCTAAAGAAATGACAGCTTCCTGAATCTGCATATGGTTTTAATTCCAGTTTCTTTCCAAATTCTCCTGCATGCTACTCACTGTTTTGTAATGCTGTCTAATCAATTATGTTGTTTATATAAAAGAAGAAATTTGTTGGCTACCCATATATCTGTGGAATATAATACAATGAAGACCAGCAGATTCGGCATAGTCATATTGCTATTTTATGTATGAATTTTTGGTCAGTTATATTTTAATATAATCTTGAAGGAGTATTTCAGTATTTCAATTGTATTACAGTAGAACATAGTCATTTAATTAATAGATATCTACTATTAATTTTAGTTAGTTTGGGCTTCTGTGACAAATACTAGAGTGGTAACTTAAGCAATGAAAATTAATTGTCTCAGAGTCTTAAGGGTAGACGTCCAAGTTGGCAAGTTTAGCTTCTTCTGAGGGTTTGCTTTTTGGTTTGTGTATAGTAACTTTCAGCTGTGTCTTTAGTTTTTCTCTGTACATGTGCAAGTCTGGGTCCTAGTTTTCTCTTCTTATAGGACACAAGAGAAATACTAGTGTGATTTAAAGAAGAGATTGGTTTAACCAAGGAGTTGATGTCTAAGTTTTGTTTAACATAAATTAATTTAAATTTAACCAAGAGGTTGGTGATTAATATCATGAACAGAACATTTGTAGAATTCTTCTGTCTTATAATGGAATTTAATTCTTACCGATGCTCTTAACCTATTTCTCCATTTTACTAAAAATGTTATAGTTTAGTATAACATACTAAAATGTTATATTTAATATTAAAATATTAGGATTTTAATTTAATTTAATTAATTATTTTTTTTGGTCACACCCGGCAATGCTCAGGGGTTTCTCCTGGCTCTGCACTCAGGAATTACTCCCTGGCAGTGCTTGGGAGATTGTATGGGATGCCAGGAATAGTACTTGGGCCGGCCGCGTGCAAGGCAAACACCCTACCTGCTGTACTATTGCTCCGGCCTGGATTTTAATTTTAAAATCCTAATATTGCCATGTTTATATATTTTTTTTTTTTTTTGATTTTTGGGCCACACCCAGCGATGCTCAGGGTTTACTCCTGGCTCTGCACCAGGAATTACTCCTGTCAGTGCTCGCATATGCATATGGCATATGGGATGCAGGGGATCAAAACCAGGTTAGTGGCATGAAATGCAAACACACCACCCACTGTGCTATTACTCTTACCCCCTGGCATTCTTTTCTTTTTTTGGTCCATGATTTTCCTATTACAATAGTTTAACACCAAGGAACCTTGGTTTGCACGTTTATGCATTGGTCTATTACTCATATTGGAAAAAGCAACAGTTTCTAAAGTGAATAGCTAATTTTTGAAAATTTTATGAAATATATAAGGTAATAGGAGCATTCAATTGCTAGTAACTATTCATTTTGCATATAACTGGCAGATTTTTTACAGACTGCTTGAAAATAAAAACAAGGTTTTGTTGACTATAAATTGTTCATTTGTTTATAAATAAGTTGCTTTGTATTTGTACGTTGATTGCTTTTGAGTGGTCTGTGATAGAAAAAATGTGTTCTAACAGCAATTAGTGTTAAAAAGCATCCTTTAAGTGGTATTACAGCTGCAAAGTGAGACTACATTAAATATTATTCTTTATTTGCACTCTCTCACAATATTTCACAGTGCTAGGAAAAAATATAGATTCAGTCAGAATTCAAGGTCACAGACAAGTTTTTATGGTATATAATGGAATCTCAAGTTTTCAAGGGAAACAAATTTTAGTAAAACAAGTAATATCATATTTGTTTAATTTTCTCAGAAAGAAATCAGGTCTTTTCCAGTACATATCTACATTTCCTTATTCCAAATACTCCACATCACACACAAAAAATATTGTTCCCTTATCTTGAATTTTATTAAAAGGAAAAAAAAACTCCCCTGCACTTAAATCATAATCTTCCTGTAAACAGAATGATTAACTTCACATTGAGCCAAATAATTTGAATATGTGATAAGATTAGGGTTTTGTTCCCCATATATATGATTTAATATTTTCTTTTTTTCCTTTTTCCCTATCACATAAGACCATAGCTTTTATTGTTGGAGGGCCATTCAAAAGCTATTGCCTTTCTCTCTTAAATCCCATAAATTTTTAAAATGATTTGTCACCACTGTAACGTTTGACTAGTGCAATCTTTTGCTTGTGTGTGTGTGTCTGTGTGTGTGAGTGTGTGTGTGTGTGTGTGTGTGTGTGTCTGTGTGTGTGTGTGCTCACGCACTGTTGGGTCATACCAAGCCATGTTCAAATTTTAATCCTGGATTAAGGCTGCCTTAATTCAGAAATCCTTAACTCCTCCTGATTCCTCCTGATGGTGTTTGGGGGAGGGGGTTCTTGTGCAGTGTCAGCAGTAAAACAAAAACTTGCCATTTGCAAAGCAAGAATTTTATACCCTGAATTGTCTCCCTGGCTCCAAATATAAAACAATGTACAGTTTTATAAAAAGAAGTTTTTGAAATAAAACTATTATTAGTTTTCAAAATCAAAATTTCAAACGCAAACTTCTATTATAAAACATGTTCTTTTCAATGTACATTCTGACAAGTATCATTGACCTTCCACTGGTCTCAGAAGGGAAAAAAAGAACCAGATTTCTTGTGAGATAGAATGCTGAGTTAAAAATATCTTTTTAAAACCTGCTTAAAGGCTCATTTCCTTTTCTATCTCCTCCACAATGTGTTTAATGTGTTTAATTTGGGTAATAACCCCCTGCAGCCAGGGAGACAGAAACAGCTACCTTGATTACTCCCCTGGCACACTTATGCATGACTGGAGTCAAACATGGACAAAACATTTCAAGGTCATGTAGTTGTCTCCTTCCAGGTTGTCCCTTTCTTGTAAGGGTAAATACTAATATATATATATTTCCTTGCAGAAGAATGATAGCAACGTTAGAATGTGTTCTACCACAAACATAAACTCAAATTTCCTTGAGTAAAAACTGCAACAGGGTAACTATTCTATAGCATGGGATAAATATACCAGAATACTAGGCAGCTTCTCTTAACAGCTGCTACTTACTTCACTTCATTAAATTTAGTTGCAGGACAAAAAGCAAAAAAGCCCATCATCTCTACCAACTCTAAAAAGCCTATAATGCTGAAAAAAAATGAAAGACAACCAACCCTCAATCATCTTATTTATAATAGCATACTTTTGTTATTTTTCAACAATGCCATCTAGCAGAGAAATTTATATATTTTTATGTACTAGAAATATACTTGCAATACTTTTGACTTAAGTATAGTGACATTTGTCACATCTTCAAAGAATTATTTCTATCAACTAATCTTTTCGATTGGTTCTAAAAAGACGTATTGGGAAAAACATTTTTCAGAAAAACTAAATAGGCATTACAAAAAATGCTGTGGAACTGAAAAAGACATAATAAAATTGAATTTTTTCCCAGATGAGTTTATATTTATTCTTAAGAGATAATGGATGGGAGCATTAAAAAATTAGTATAAGTTGCATGGATCATCCCAGGGAAGGGATACAAATATATTCAGCACATGAAGAAATGTAAGTGAGAATGGCATATGTAAATGTACATGTAGGAATAAATGAAACAATCCACAAATCTGTTTTATGCTTGGAACTGTAGAGTGTTTATTCAAAATGGCATTGTGATGATAATGGTGGATTTGCACTTAGGCAGTTGGGACAGCAGGGAATTAGTAAGGTCTTAATCTGGGACTTTTTAACCTTATTCTATTATTACTTTAGCCTGTGCATTTGTGTTGCGGTGTCCTATACTCTATGACAGAGTGTACTCAGTAATGCATAATAACACGTTTTTATTATTCTAATAAATATGATTTTTGAGGTAGCATGATGACTCTATGCTTTGGTTCACATAGTTTCTACTCCTTTTCCCTCTAGACTTTCCACCACTGTCTTTATGTCACGTCTAGACTTTTTGTTGCTTCTATTTTAGTCTCCAGTTGCTCTCATCCCCCAGTTCTAGGTAGTCTTTGATATTCTAATATGATTGATTATATTGCATTTATTGAAGTTTTTAGACAAAGAATATTACAGACCTTTCTTCTTGCCTTACTAATTTATAAAACCATTTTGAGATTGATTTCTTATTGCTATGTGTATCAATATTTCTTTATGATTATTGATGGGAGAAAGAAACAGACTAGGGAGGGCTAAAGTTAGGGATCTCAGGTTTTCTGGGTTTGTATTTCCACTACAGAAATATTTCAGCAGCAGGTTTTGTTAAAATGTAGTTTTGATGAGGGGAAAACATTGAAAAGAAGGAAATCTGCATGTTTTAAGGGAAAATGAATAAACTTTTATTTTAGCAAATTTTAAGTTTGACACAATGCTAGTTTAACAACATTTTAAATAGAGCTCTAGAAGGAGCAGTAAGTAGTCTGCTTCTAACTTATATCAAGTTTAAGTAAACGTAAGATGAATAGGCAAGTAGCACATGCCTAGGGGACATGGAGCTTAGCAAGATGGCGATCTCATGGAGACAGGCTCTGCTCAGAGGAGATTTGGTCCTAAGTCTTGGGTTTTAAGATCTTGTGGCTATGATTTAAAAACATCCCTTCAATCCAGTCACTTCTTTTTTTATTGCCAGAAAATGTTACACTTGACTCTGAAAATATTGCACTGATTTGCTCAAACCTCGTTAGTCACGTGAGATTACTGGATGGCAGGTACTTTATTTAAGATTGTAAAATTTGTAAAGAGAAGCTTGTTTTGGGCTAGTTTAACAATGTGAATCACAAGCTCTCCCTCTCCATCATTTCTGAGTAGTATTCTATTATATAGATGGAACCACTCTATTTTCATATTTAGTATTTGGTAGTGCTGAGCATGGTGGATTCTTTGGAGGCTAGGCAATTAACTAATTGCACATCAGGCATATTGCTAAAAGAACATGTGAAACTATGTTGAATTTTAATATATATACTTGTGTTTAATGGGAAATACTGAGAAAAATAAGTCACTCATTGACATGGTTCATCTACGTGGCTTTAGAGAATAAACTTTGCTGACAAGTTGATTATTTTGAAAGGAGAGGAAAGGAAAGCCGATAGTAAACCAAAGTTGTTCAGATATAAATTATGTTTCTTCAAGGAAAAGTTGGAGACTAGTTCTTAAGGAAGAGGTTTAATCAAAAGGTGAGATACCCCAAGTCTTCAGATACCCTCTTATTTAATTACTATTTTCCAAAGACATGTATTTTGGAGGTGGACTTTGCTTCCTTGCAGTTTATAGTTTGAATGTGTTAAGTTTATTACAAATAAAACTGTATTTATGTATAAATACAAAATTGCTATTTGTACTTATGTATAGACCTTTAAAAGCTTTAAAAATTGCTAGATATCTATATAAGAACACAATTGGGTCATAATAAAGTATACTTTTATTGAGCCAGAGAGATAGCACAGTGGGTAAGGCATTTGCCTTGCATGCGACCTACCTGGGTTCTATTCCCCGGCATCCCATATGGTCCCCGAGCGCTGCCAGGAGTAAATCCTGAGTGTAGAGCCAGGAGTAACCCCTGAGCATTGCTGGGTGTGACCCAAAAAAGCAAAAAAAAAGGATACTTTTATTAAACTTACTTTGATATAAAACTTCCAAATGTTTATAAAGATGCTTACCTATTCTTCATTCCTACAGGGAACAATGAGAATCAGTGACCATCCATTGCTCTCAAAAAGGAAAAAATGAAGCAGATTCCCTTGAGAGCAATGGATGGTAAGTGATACTTACCTATAAGAATGTATGTTGAAAGGAAGATATTCTATTATAGAAACTTGGGTTTGAAATTTTTATTTTGGAAAATAATAATTTATTACAAAATTGCCAAAATAGCATTGACAGTCTATTCAACGTTAGTTATCCTAAAAGATGTGTACTGTTTATATATTTGATTTAAATATAATTTTAACTTACCTAATGATTAGAAGTGTTGAGCTTTGTTTCATGTGTATAATCTTTATAAAATTCTTTGGTGAGCACCTTCAGAACCTCCATTCACCTTTTAATGTTTATTGTATGACAATATTTTATATTTCAAAGATATAAATATTTTATCAGTTGTGTTATATTAAAAATTAGTTTTACTTTGTGACTTTAATCACTTTTAATTTGTATAAGTATTGTTCAACAAAAAATAAAGTTTTCAATTTTAATGAAGTTTAATTTTTTTTAAATTTCCATATGAATTAGGATTTTCTTGTTAGTAAGAAAGTTTTGCCTGATCCATGACCATAAAAATATTTTCCCCATGCTTCTGATGCAGGTGAGGCAGAAGTGGCTGTGGTAGGTCTCTGTGATTCCCGGTTTCATCAATATTTTCAGACTCAGAGTTGGAAAGTTGAAAAGTTTATTGGAAAGTAGAAGAGAAAGAAAAGGAACTCTTCTGACAGGAGAACTTAGTACAGGACTAAGTTAAAAATAAGTTTTGTGTTGGACATTTTAAAGTCGTTGCATTGTTATCAATCACGTATTACAGAGAATGCTGAATCTTTAGGGTGGTCTGGTTGTTTTGAGACTTTCTGGCCGTCTGTATCAGGGATTGTTCATTACCTTGATCTTGTGACTCCTCGATCTGGGAAAGAATAGTATGATCCTGGGGAACTCCAGGATGTTAAAGATAGAGCCTTAAGGATGAGGTGAGGTAGGTTGATGGATGAGAAACAGAGCTGCTGGTGAGGGGAAAGGATGGTCTTCTCTCTGGTGGGTGCTGGGGAAACCGAGGCTTCCTCTTCCACTTCCTTCTACGCATTCTATAGTTTTTAGCTTTACTTGAGTTCTATTGTCTATTTAGTACCTATTTCCATTAGTAATTGTTTTTATTCTTGTGGTTTCTGCCTTCCTATAGTGGTGCTATCAGTGCCTGGAGGATTCACCGGGCTTGTTCAGAGGATCCCTACAGAAATTTTCTTTTTCTTTTTTCAGACAAATTGGCTCTTTTTTGGAGCCAGTTTTATAACTGGTCTAACCCTTATGATTTTAGACAACACAGCAACAACTGTCAAGAAGCTTTCAAAAAAAAAAGGTCCTAGAGGGTATATACCATTATTCATTACCAGAAGTCTGTCTGTCTGTCTGTCTGTCTGCCTGCCTGCCTGTCTGTCTGTCTGTCTGTCTGTCTCTCTCTCTCTCTCTCACCTGCAGCTCTTCATTCCTCCAGCGTCCCCCTCCCCCACACACAAATACACAGTGAGGTCTGTAGGGAGTAGTTAGATGGGACAGCGACTGGGGATTTTGTCTTTGCTGAAACAGAAAGTAAGAAGTATAAGGTTTCAAGAGTTTAATTTTTACTGATGCATTAAAAACAGAAGGGGGATTACAGCCAGGAAAACAAAATGTAAGTAGCACTAATGTCAGTAATCTCTGTCACATTAGGCTTTGAAATTAGATGGAATAAAAGTCCCAGGAAAATGTTTCCCTCAGGACATAGATTACTAAACTACAGTTCTGACAGCATATATGCCTGGGGACAAGGTGTCAGCAGCAATAGGAAATAAAGAGGACAGGGGGAAAAGGCACTTCAATTTCAGGACAGTGCCACCACTTCTCTGTGTAGAGAATAAGGTTTAATATTTACTGGGCGTTAACCCTGGACTGTTACTGAAAAATTAATAGACATTATAGTAGTAGTAGAGAATTATAACAGTCATTGTAGCATTCTAACTTTATATATTATTGTATATAAATCATAATTTTCAACTGTTTATATTGTTATGCTCTATATTATTTCACATATCATTCTATCACAAAGGCTGATATAAATTGATAGTATCATAATATTACATTTCAATCTGCCCTCGAATTTTTACCTAAATAATTATAGTACTTTATAAGAGCTTTTTAAATATTGAATCACAGTAAATTTCAAAATCACAAAACTATTCATAATTGAGTTTCAGTCGTGCAATGTTTTAGCACCAATCCCTTCTCCGGTGACCATTTCCTTCCACAAATGTCCCAAGTGTCCCTCCCTTCCCCTAGCCTGCTTCTATGGCAGGCATTCTATTCTTACTCTCATCTTTCATCTTCTCCAGAGTGACCACATGCCTCACCAATGTCATATTGTATGAAGAAGGAAAATAATGCAAAGAATTGAAGACTTTTTAATGCTCTTATGCTTAATATAAGGTAGAAGTGGGAGCTCTGATTTCAAAGTTCTTAAAAATTCCATTACACTTTTTTATAGATAACAGATCCTTATGTAGCTTATGTGAAACAAATGGCAATTTCCTATTTCATGCACTACAATTGCACCATTTCAAATGACCTCTTTCAGACTGACTGACATATTCAATATTTAACTGTTTTATTGGCTTATTTGCTATCCTTTTTTGTGGGGGGGTGGGTCATAGCCAATGGTAATCAGGGCTTACTCCTGGCTCTGTGCTCAGGGTTCTCTCCTGGCAGGGTTTGGGGTAACATATGCTGTACTTAGAATCAAATCCTTTTGACTGTATATAAAGCTAGTGCCTTAACCACTATACAATCTGTCTGGTGCCTGTATAGTTTTTGTGTCAGCACTAATAAACATTTACAGAACACCTATTATGTCTAGGTCAGTGTATCAGAGACCATCATATAAAGGCAATGAAAAAGAAACAGTTTTTGAATAAGCCAATATTTAACTTATGTGTATAAAATAAATGAAAGCAATTGCACATACAAGAAATGCCAAGGGCTGGATAAAAAGTAATTGCAAAATGACAAAAAAATACAGAGAAACAAAACTTTAATCAAGCCTTATGATCATAGGCAACTTGCTTTATTTTCTTAAACTTAATTTATTTGTAAAAGTATATTTATTCAAAGTATGAGATTAGGTAATACAAAGAAAGCACTTTCTGGTAATAGAAAACATTTAATATGCAAATTTTTGCTATTACTTTTTATATTGGTTATTTCTTTTCCATTCATTTCTCTTACTCATTATTTTATTCATTTTGTTTGATGTCACACACAAAAATAAGATGAAATAACTCAAGGAATCTTCAAGGAAGATAAAGAAAAGTAAAAGTCAGGAAGAATTTTCTTTCATTTTTCATTTTATTTTATTATACCACCGTGAGATATACGATTATTTTTTTTCTTTTTGGGTCACACCCGGCAATGCTCAGGGGTTACTCCTGGCTCTGAACTCAGGAATTACTCCTGGCAGTGCTCAGAGGACTATATGGGATGTTGGGGATTGAACCCAGGTCAGCCGCATGCAAGGCAAACACCCTACCCGCTGGACTATCACTCCGACCTCCGAGATATACAATTATAAACATGTTCATGATTGGATTTCACAGAGTGTTACAGCACCCATTCTCCACAAGTGTACGTTTCCAGTCACCAAAGTCTCCAGAACCACCCCCACCCCGCCTGCCTCTACTTCATCTATAGCAGGAACTTTTCCTTCTCTCTCTCTCTCTCTCTCTCTCTCTCTCTCTTTCATCTTACACACTGTGGCTTGCCCTACATACATTTAGGGATTGTCATGTAAATCCCTTTGTGTATATTCAATGCTCAGTTCTAGTCTGGCATTACCATTTCCAACAATTAGTAGAACACTGGCATATTTTTATGTCCCACAAATAAATGCAGTCATTCTATATTGACCCTTTCCTTCTGACTAATTTCACTAAGCAAGAAATCTCCATATCCATCCATTTGTAGGAAAATTTCATGAATGAAGAGGGAGTTTTAACATGGAAACAATAATGAATATCAAAATACAAATATCAATATTAGATTTACTGGCATTGGTGAGAGTGATTATTTATAAATGCTGTGAATGTATTCCATGCCAGATCTTATATTGCTTGTATCTGGAGGTTACTCAGTAATGGGCATCTTTCTTCTCTGTTTTCTATTCTGTCACTGAACTGAGAGATTCAAAATAAAGAAAATAAAACCAGCTGAGACATAACAAACTTTGAGAATGTCTGATGCTGGCAAAGGCTGAATTCCAACACTTGGTTGAGTGTAGTGTTCACGTTCTTGCTGCACAGAGCAGAGAAGCTTTTCCAGTAGAGACAGCACCTCTAAAGCTTATCTATGTGTAGGTGATGAAAAAGCAAGAGCTATGTTCTGTGTGATGTGGGAAATGGAGTTGGACGAAATGTTATGCATGCCTCAAACTTAGAAATGTTTCAGTCAGATAAATGACTCTATCATTTCCGATATGAGCAGAGGAAGTACGATTAGTAAGAGGGCATAAAGATCTTTGGGAATGTTCTCCACAAAGTTAGGGATGAAAGGAAGAAGGTTGAAGGTTGTAAAATTGTTCTTTGCATGATGAAGATAAGGAAATATCTAAGAATGATTAGTAGGTAATAGATATATTAAGCAAGTAAACTTGAATAAGTAGCACAATTTGAGGGCAGGAAAATGAACACAGCTGTTATTTCTTAAAGTTTATGTAGCAAACTAAAGTTAATGGGATTTAGTCATGTACACTGTCTAGATGGCCTCAATGGCATATTAATTTTCCAAGGTTGGATATGAGGGAGCTTTTAATTTGGGGAATGTAAACAAACAATGCAATGATAAAAATAGGAGAAAGAACTCTTAGAATTCTAAGAACGTTATCGTGAGAGAATTCCCTGTGAAATATTCCCCCAAAAAGTGCATCATACGTTCATACATTGAACAAAGAAAGGAATCAACACACGCACTAAGACATAAAACTAAACTGTTTTATCAGCATTGTTGAACATTATAAGAAAAGTTAGGAAAGTCAGGCAGCGAGAAAAAGTCAAGGTTTTATTTTGTTTTTACACATGCAAGGTTGAGGGGTGCATTTAATAGTTCTAGATTTTGTAGATGGAGTAAAGCATCTAAGTACACACAACATTCAAACTAGAGTTTTATTAAGCTAATTATTCGCATAATTTTGGGGAATCTTGTATATTTAAGTAAATGTATCTGTGGTTAGAAAAATGCATGCAAATAAAGGTTAATATCAGTACATTTTCACAAAAATCTGTCATAATTACTAACAATCAGATATTCCTCATGAACATTGATGAAGACAGTTTTAAAATCTTAGTGAACAAAATTCAACAATGTGTCCCATCATAGTCAAATAGAATTCACTGCAGGGAAGCAAGGGTACTTCACTATCTGTGACTCAGTAAATATCATATACTATATCTATAAAAAGGAAAGAAAAATAAATAGTGCAAGTTGATGCAGAGCAAAATTTTTAAGAGATTCAGCATTGATATGTAACAAAAAGGGGCTAGAATGATAGTCCAGTGGGTAGGGCATTTGCCTTGCATGCAGCTGGCCCATGCAGGCCTGGGTTTGATCCCGGCATCCCATATGGTCCCTCAGCACTGCCAAGAGTAATTCCTGAGTGCAGAGCCAGGAGAAACCCCTGAGCATTGCCGGGTGTGACCCAAAAAGCCAAAAAAATATATGAAACAAAAAGCCAATAAAATAGGAACAGAAGAACTGAACCCCACCATAGTAAAGATCATTTACAATAGACCCACATAATATTCAATGACAATAATTAAAGCCTTATATCTAATATCAGGAACAAGGCAAAGAATAGCACTTTATCTTCTATTATTTGATATATTCTAGGAAACTAACTTTGCACAAATTGTGCAGAAAGTTAATCAAAGAGGTCCAAATTAGAAGTTAAACACCACGATATTTCAATGACATAAATATATACATATAAAGTCATAATGAAACAGTATCTCAGATACAATATTCAAGAAAAATGGTTTTATAATCTTTAAATCACATTTAAGGAAGATATCACATGTCCAGATATTAAATTATACTATAAAACTACAATAATAAAAATGGTGTGGTTTTGAATAGATACAAAAAAGAAAACAAAATAGTGAGTGGGAAGCTTAACCTTCAGGTTTATGGAAAGCTAATGTATAACAAAGAAAGTTGGTGCACCAAATAAAGCGAGGGAAATCTCTTCAACAAATGGTGTTAGAAAAATGAGAAAGGCACATTAAAAAATGATGTTTGATCTGTATCTCACACCATAGACAAAAGTTAACTCAAAGTGGAATAAAGACCACATGATTAGTCCAGGACACATAAGATACATTGAAGAAAACACAGGTAGAAGTCTACAAGATAGTAATCTCAGAGATGTTACCAGTGATTTGATTCCATTGACAGGTATAACAAAATTAAATGCATTGACAAAAAAATTAAACAGGTCTTGTATGACAAATGAAACGGGTTAAAAACACACCCTACAAAGCAGGAAAACATTTAATAAATCAGGTAAAAGACATATCCAGAATATATAAAATCCTCAAAAGGTCAGCAACAACAACAAAACACCCTTTAAAATTGAGGAGAGGTGATAAATAGACTTTACACAAAGAATATAATGACAACCAATAAGCATGTGGATAGAGTTCATTATTACTTATTGCAAATAAAACAGCTAACGAGATATTATCTGATAAGAGTGAGTCTGGTGTATATAAACTTATTGTATGTATTAGTGTGGTAGGGATGTGGCGGTAAGAATGAAACCCTCATTCACTGGTTGTCTTTATAAAAATTCAGCCTCAATAGAAACCAGTATGGTAATTCTCAGAAAAGTAAGAATAGATCTTTCATATGGCCCAGAAATTTCACTTTCTGATATCTACTCCCCAAATATAAAAACATTAATTTGAAAAGGTATGTGTTATACACTTACGTTTATTGCAGTGCAAAATGGCCAGAATATCCACTGACATTATTGTAAACATGTGTTCCAAGATATAATCCTTAAATTAAAAATACAGAGTATGTCTAAGGGTTACTGTGTTGATGGTTTAAGGGACCTTGAGCCGTTGTTGTGGACTGTTGCCATTGGTGGTAGATATGGGGTTGTACCATTGTGTTCCTGAAACTCTTTTATTTACTGTATTTTAGAGCACAAAGCCTAAATAAAAAATTGGTTAGTAAAATATAGTCTTGGACACAGTTCTTTCCAGCTACTGCCAATCCGAATAAAATTAATTAGTTTTTGAAAAGATAGCTATAGCAGTAGAGAGAAATCAACTCACTTAAAGCTCTGCCTTCCAGGGGTATAATCATCCAGGGAGTGACTGAGCAGAACTGGAGAGACTGTATAGTGGGGAGATAGAACTTGTCCTTTGCATGGCCTTCCCAAATTCCATCCATAGTATTCCATATGGTCTCCCAGATTGCCAGAAATGATTTTGGAATGCAGAGGTTAGAAGTAACACCTGAGCATCATTGGGTGTGGCCACTAAACAAAAAATTAAAAAAGAGAGCAAAGATTGACTGTAGAGAGGACTGAAGGACCTGTCCTTCCAGCCTAAAGCATGAGAACTCTGATATTGATTTTCATTTCAGACTCTCATATAATATAGTTATCTGACCTATTGACCCTGCCTTTCAGTTACAACAAAACAGAAGTACCTCAACTGGCGATGCCATGTAAGATCTTAGAGTTTATTTGATTTATCATTACCACATTCCTAGATAACTTGACTTGCAGCAAAATTGTGGCTTTGTTATATAGTTAGTTTATATTATATACTATATAACTTGGAATCTAGTGGTCTGATAAATTATCACTCAGAGGCTAACTATACTTTATACCAACACTGAATATAAAGCACCATCCTCCTCTTAGCTGTATAAAACTTACATGAACATATTTAACATATCATGTGTCTACAACATCAAGTCCATTGAGTTAGAAAACAAAGACTAGAAGCCTAGGAGTGATTTCATTTACCATCAGACCCTCTCCATGACCCAGTGGACAACGTGGTTGTCCTCTCACTGGTGTCTGCGCTGTGCAGAACTTGGGTCTCTAGACTACGAGGAATGATGATACTGGGCATAGTTCTGGAGCTGGAATTCTGAATGCCTGAAATGTTGTCATCAACAGAGTTCCTATCCAAAAGAAACCACCAAAACCATCACCATCAAAAGTGGGACTACTCTCACTCATTGGGGACAGGAAAAAATATTTAATTTCTGGACCTTGCTTGAGCACCACTAAATTTTACTTGATGAAGAAAAGTTGATATTGCTCAAATAACTGTTAAAGAGGCAAACACATCAAGCTTGGTTTGAGGGCAAGAGACAGAAAGTTCATATGCAAAAGGCATATGATCATGTCAGATCTAGGTCATGTGTTAGGGAAGTAACTTGGACCAGCACCTGAAGATGAAAGGGAAAGAGAATGAATGAGAAAATAGGGGAAGTTTATCAGTTGTATCCTAAAGAAAAGTGGGAGTGGCCAGAATTATATATAGTTGGTTCTTCTATACTCTCATTTTCCTCAAGGAAAAGGACTCATGGAAATCCTGGATATATTTCTCTGTGTCTATAGATGAAGAAAGCGATCATAGACATGAGAAACAGACAAGGTTCATCTAGATCTCGCAAACTGAGTAGCATATACTGTCAGATAGTTTTGTCATAAGTCTCTTCAGCTGGAGAGATCCACTTTTCTTACTAGCCTATCCTTTCAGGGATGATCTCCATCCAGGGAGTGATGAAAGTAAGATGGGGGTAAATCTCCTGGGATATTTCAGATTCAGAATTTAAAACCCCAAAGTTGTAGCACTTAACATATAGAATACTTGTTCTTTACTTTTCTTTTCCAAGTCTGTTGCTACCTAAGTATATTTTATCGTAAATATTCTGCATGACTAATTCTTTCATTCTTAATGCTTTCTCTCTCTGATTTTTAAGTCTTGTTTTCATAAACACCAATCTGCAATGCATGATAATTACCTCACAGCCTCTATAGAACTCTTGAGCATGGAGCAGGTTCCCAACAATTAAGATTTTGTCTCTAAAGTTTATCAGTCTATAAAATCCAGTTTTTTCCAAGGTGTTATCTCAGCCTTTAAAAATGAATAACATAATTATTGAATATGTCTTCAATGTCTATGGATTTTCATCAAGTTCTTGATTGTCACCTCATGCAAAATGTGACATGAAACCATATAATGATATCTTTTTATTTTATAAAATACCAAAATTATTAAAAGGAATTTTGTCTTATTTTTCAGCCTTTTCTTATGAAGCAACTTATGAAGAAATCATGTTACTAATAGTAAGGTACCTATCACCATTTTATTTTATTGAAAATAAATCAGGTGCTTTATATATATCTGAAGCTTTGCTTACATATTTCAGAAAACATGTCTAGAGGCTTTGAAATGTATTAGAAAGAGCTCAAATTATAATATATTCATTCCTTTCATTTCTTGTGTTCAGCCTGTTATTGGCTTGCTCTCTATAATAGAAGTGATATAAATATCTTTTTTTAAGATGGCAATATTTACTAAGGGTCTTTTCTAAGCTCAGTTTTCATAATATTGAAAATCAGGAAGAGGTTAACCTCATTCCTATCTCATTCAAATTTATCACTGAATTTATTAGGAATCTTTCTATATTTTGAAATATTTTATTAACAAATTAGATGCATGTATGTATACATTAATTTTAGTTTCAGAGGAGTACTATTTAAATTTCAACAAGCTGTCAATCTTGAAAATAATCATAAATGCAATACAAAATAAAATGTTTTTTAATTTTTAAAAATATTTTATTATACCACTGTTAGATATACAATTACAAGATGTTCATGTTTGAATTTTGGTTCTACAGTGTTCCAACACCCATCCCTTCACCCCTGCCAATCTCCCATCACCAGTGTCCCCTTCCCCCATTCTCTTCCCCCCAGCCTGCCTCCATGGCAGGTTCTTTGTCTCCTTTCTCTCTTTCTCTATCTCTCTCTCTCTCCTTGCTTCCCTTTCTTACACACTGTCTTCCCGTTCATCATCGATTTGCTCGAGCGGTCACCAGTAAAATCTCCATATGACCTGTCTCATGCAAGTAGAGCCCAGGAGCATCTGCTTGCTCCAGGAACATAAAAGCGCCTCAAACCATTACATCAGGTCATGGGAATGAGGTCTATAATTGTTACTGGTATTTGGCATATCAAATATGACACGGGTAGCTTGCCAGGCTCTGCTGTGCAGGTGGCATATTCTTGTAGTCACCTCTAAATCCAGCATTTATTGATGAACTGCATGGCCACTTGCGGCTGCATGAGCTGGGCTGTAATAGGCTCTTCTGCTGGGTGGCGTTCTAACAAGAGGGAAGTCAGATGTGGAAAACTGCGGCCCCATGGAGTGGGGATCGTCTGGCTTGTTGCGAGGCTCTGCTGGGGCGGCGGGCCAGGGCTAGAACCCGCCATCCCTCCCGAGTGGGAGGGATGGCGGGTTCTTACACATTGTAAATTGTGTAGCATGATTGGTTCCACTAGTTTGATGTACCAGATCTGGACCACAAAAATGGTGGCTACTATGGTGAGCGAGTCTCATCCAGCTGCTTCCGAGGCCCTACAGAGGTGATGGGCCCACTCCCAAAACCCATCTTGCCTCCTGGGAGTCTCATGGTCAGCTGAGCTCGGGGGGAGAGCCAGATGGCAGCTCTCCCCCGTGTGTCTGAGTCTCTCATCTTTCTCTCTATCTCTATTTCTGTCTCTGTGATTCTCTCTCTTCTCCTACACCCTGTGACTTGCCTTACAGTTATCTTGCAACTATCTATGTGTATATTCAGTAGTGATTTCTAATATGACATTATAGTTCCTCATTCCCCATCAACCTCCACAGTTTGTTACAACTACAATGATCATTATATTGTACAGATGTGAAAGATCCTGGAAAGGACCTGGTCCTACCCTACTTTGTATCTAAACCTCTTGCGTGGCTGTGCACTGTTCTTCCTATGTCAGACCATCCACCATCCAGGGCCCACAGGGCAGAGCTCTGGGGGGGTGTAGACAAGCCTATCTCCTGTCTGCCACCTGTGAATGCAGACGGGCACCACAGCCACACCTGAAACACCTCGAGGGCCAGGTGGCCCCAAAATAAAATGTTTTAAAAATATTTAACATCCATTGAGAAACAAAAAATACAAACAATTGACAGTATAAAAGATTGATCGAAATGTGGTGAAACAGTGACTCCCACTCATGATGGTAGTAATGCAAAACTATGTCACTTTTAAAAAAAATTTTGTTTCTTATAAAGCTAATGCCTTCTTTT
The DNA here is from genome assembly GCA_021461705.1 of Cryptotis parvus. NCBI lineage: Eukaryota > Metazoa > Chordata > Mammalia > Eulipotyphla > Soricidae > Cryptotis > Cryptotis parvus. The sequence goes on from JAJIBD010011139.1 coordinate 47,019, forward strand.
TTACAGAGTACAGTAATCTTATATGTAGGTGTGTTTTTGTTGTTGTTTGGATTTTTGTTTTTGGCTTTTTGCTTCCTGCCCAGCGATGTTCAGGGGTTACTCTTGGCTCTGCACTCATAAATTACTCCTGGTGGCACTCAGAGGACCAAATGGAATGCCAAGTATTGAACCAGAGTTAGCTTAATGCAGGGCAAACATCCTACCAGCTGTACTCCAAACCCTATATTGTTGTGTTTTTTTTATCCAAACAAATTGAAAACTTAAGTCCTCCCACAAAATCTGTACACTTAGATTAATAGCAGCTTTATTCATAATTGTTCTACAGTAGAATCCACCAAGTATTATTCAAGAATGAATGGAGGTAAGACACTTGCACTGTATACAGGTCATCTGATTTGAATCCCAGGCAAGACATACAGTGTCCAGCACCAGTAGGTGGCATGTAGCAGGTTCCCGACAACTAATAGATGGATGATTATCCAGGCAGCAGTAGAGGCCCTCCTGAGGAATGAGGACTAGGTTGCTGGGTGTGGTCTCAACCACAAGGTAATAAATGAATGGGTAAACAAACTGGAACACATGAACACATTTATATAAAATAAAATATGTTAATTAAAATATGCAGGGAATTTAAATATGTATATTGTTTTGTGATAAAACATCTCTTAAAACTGTTGATACTGTATAATTCTAAATATAATTCTAAATATATTACAATATGGAAAAGGCAAATCGTACAGTCACTGAAGACTACTTTAGAGTAGTAAAGAGTCTTTACTGATGTTCAGAGGCTTAGGAGAGGGTAAATGTTGAACAGTTGGAACACAGGAGAATTTTACTGCAATAGCAATATTCCATATGTTACCGTAATCCATGACATTTTGCATTTGCAAAAGTTATGGTAGAACCATAACTCCAATAATGCATCAACCACAAACTGTGGGCTTTGCTAATAATAATGCATTAGGTTACCAATTTTGAAAAGGGCATGCCACTAAATAAGATATTTATAATAGAAAGTAAAAGGGTTAGAAAAGGGTACAGGGGAATCTGTACTATCTGATTCATTATATATCTGACATTAGCTTAAAATAAGTATAATTGGTATAGGAATGTGACTGTAAAGAGCATATTTTGCATATGCTAGTCTCTGGATTTGATCTTTGGACTTATATATACAAAATTCTACTAATCTCTTTCTCACAGACACAAACACACCTCTGGGCTTGATCACTTGAATCCCGTTATTCATCGATTTGCTCGAGCGGGCTCCAGTAACATTTCCATTGGACCCTATCACGTGTCAATGTAACCCAATGGCATCTGGTTGATTCAGGAATATGAAGAGCCTCAAACCATTCCTTCAGGGTCTTGACAAGGAAGTCTGACCATCTTATAGGTGGGCGGCCACGTGATCTTTTGACATCCCGTGGGATCCAGTCGGTAATGGCTCCTAGTCCAGCGGTTGTCTCCAAATCGCATTACATGTCCAGCCCATCTGATTTTCGATGCCTTGGCAAACGAGACAGCGTCCCTGATTCTGGAATAGCTACGGAGGTCAGAACTCGGGATTCCTTCTCTCAATTGAGTGAGGCGTGATATTCCAAGCATAGCTCTTTTGATTCCTCTCTGGGAGACCCGACTAGCATTCTCATCCTGCTTCGTAGGGCCCAGGTCTCTGAGGCGTATGTTAATGCAGGGAGAATGGTGGAGTCAAAGAGATGTGCCCGGAGCCAGAGGTTCTTTGTCCTTTTAGCTATTTCTTCGATGCCTTTGAAGGCATTCCATGCCACTCTCTTCCTCCTGCGCAGCTCAGGTTTTAGGTCATTCATGATGTTGATTTCTCGACCTAGGTAACATAACTGCTGCATTCAGAGATGTTTGTTCCATTGAGAGTGAATGGGGCCTCAGGAACTAGTTCATTCTTCATGAACATTGTTTTCTTTAGATTCAGCTGTAGACCTATCTTTCCACATTCTCGGTAAAGTCAGCCAGCATTTGTGCCGCTTGGCTAATGTTTGGTGTTATTAGAACAATGTCATCAGCGAAGCGGAGGTGGTGTAGTTGCCGACCATCTATCTTCACTCCCATTCCTTCCCATTCTAATTGTTGCATGATGTTCTCGAGGGTGGCACTGAAGACTTTTGGTGAAATGGTATCACCCTGTTGAACCCCCTCTTTTCACATTAATGATCACTTCTTTGTAGAATGGTGAGATCCTGGTGGTAAATCCGTAATACAGCTCACAAAGGATCTTGATGTATTGGGTTTGAACACCCAGTTTGGCTAGGGCTTCGGTGACTGCTTCAGTCCCCACAGAATCTCTGTAAATCAATGAATGTGATACAGAGCGGCATCTTGTACGCCCTACAAACCTTGATAAGCTTGGTTACTGTGAGGATATGGTCGATTGTGCTGAATCTTTTCCAGAAGCCTGCTTGCTCGCATGGTTGTCCTTCATCTAGTGTTCTGCTAATCCCGTTCAGGATGACTCATGTAAATAGTTTGTAGGTGACTGACAACAGGCAGATGGGGCGATAGTTGCCAATGTTGTGAATGTCTCCCATCTTGTATAGTAGAACTGTCCTGCTGGTTTTCCATTGGGAGGGCACATTCGGACAGGTAGCATGTGAAGAGCCGAGCTAGTGTATTGATGAGTACCGACGGCAGAATCTTCAGGTGTTCGGGTCTGACTTTGTCTGGGCCTGGTGCTGTTCCCTTCTTTACCGACGAGATGGCATGTCGGATTTCAGAAGGGAGAACGTTGGGAATGACATATCCATCCTGTGGAATTTGGTATGTGGGCAGGTGGATGTGGCTATCAAAGAGATTTGAGTAGAAGTCATGGATAATCTTCTCCATTGCCTTTCTGGAAGATGTGATAGATCCATCAGGGTGTCGGAGGGCAGTCATCTTGGTCTTATAGTTGGCAAAGGACAGGCGGGCAGTGCAAATGCTTTTCCCGGCTTCTGCTGCATCATCCAGTATTTCTGCACTTCTGTCTTTGAGGTCTTCTTTTTTTTAAATTTTTTTATTTTTAAAATTATAAAGATATACAATTAAAAAGTTCATATTTGGGTTTTGGTCAAACAGTGTTGCAGCACCCATCCCGCCACCAGTGCCCATCTCCCACCAGCAACGACCCCAGTTCCCTCCCTCCCCCAGCCCTGCTCCATGGCAGGTTCTTGATTTCTTTCCATTTCTCTCTCTTTCTCTTTTCCTTCCCTCCAGACCATGGATTACAGAACATACATTAAAGGGTTGTCATGTGTATCTTTTTGCTTCTATTTAATGCTCAGTTCTAGGTTGGCATTAGTACCCTCAACAATTGTTAGCACACTGTTCCATTTCTGTCTTACCTAGCCTCTGAATCCCACACGTTTGTGATAATTTCCACCTTTGACAGGACCTCCTGTCATATTACACGTGACCTTGGATATTGGTATCATAATATGTACCTATTTATTTATATTATGCAGATAAATGCAGTCATTCTGTATCTGTCTCTCTCTCCTTCTGGCTAATTTCGCTCAACATAATCTTCTCCATGTCCATCCATTGGTAGGCAAATTTTATAACTTCATTTTTCCTAACCGCTGCATAGTATTCCATTGTGTAGATGTACCAAAGCTTTTTTATCCAGTCATCGATTTTCGGGCATCTGGTTGCTTCCAGATTCTGGCTATTGTGAATAATGCTGCTATGAACATAAAAGTAGGGATGGTGTTTCCGCTGCGTATTTTTGGCTTCCCAGAGTAGATTCCCAGGAGTGGTATGGCTGGGTCAAATGGGAGTTCAATTTCTAGTCTTTGGAGGAAAGTCCATATTGTTTTCCAGAAAGGCTGTACCAGCCGGCATTCCCACCAACAATGGATGAGTGTCCCCTTTTCCCCACACCCATGCCAGCACTTGTTGTTCTTGTTCTTTTGAATATGTGCCAGTCTCTGTGGTGTAAAGTGGTATCTCATTGTTGTTTTGATTTGCATCTCTCTGATGATTAGTGATGATGAGCATTTTTTCATATGTTTTTTGGCCATTCGAATTTCTTCCTTGCTGAAGTTTCTGTTCATTTCTTCTCCCCCATTTTTTGATGGGGTTGTTTGTTTTCTTCTTGTAAAGTTCTACCAGTGCCTGATATATCCTGGATATTAACCCCTTATCAGATGGGTATTGGGTGAATATTCTTTCCCATTCTGTGGACTGCTTTTTGTATCTTAGTCACTGTTTCTATTGAGGTGCAGAAGCTTTTTAGTTTCATGTAGTCCCATATGTTTATCTTTTCTTCTAGTTGCTTTGTTAGTGATGTTTCATCTTTGAAGATGCCTTTAGCTTCAATGTCATGGAGGGTTTTTCCTATATTTTCTACACATTTTACTCTAGTGCACATGGAACATTCTCAAGATAGACCACATGCTGAGCCACAAAGCATACCTCAATAAAATAAAAAAGATAGAAACTGTGTCAGCTATCTTTTCAGACCATGATGCACTGAAAATGGAAGTTAACCATACACAGAAACAGGGAGTCAAACCAAACACCTGGAAACTGAACAGCTCACTCCTGAACAACAAATGGGTCATAGAAGAAATCAAACAGGAAATCCAAATATTTCTGGAAACAAATGAAAATGAAGACACCAACTATAAGAACTTGTGGGACACGGCAAAAGCCGTGTTAAGAGGGAAGTTTATAGCTCTGCAAGCATTCATCAGGAAACAAGAAAGGGCCCACATAAATAACCTGACTACACAGCTGAAGACATTAGAGAAAGACCAACAAAAAGGAGGCCAACCCAGGCAGAAAAAAGGAAATAATAAAACTTAGAGAGGAAATCAATGAGTTGGAAACCAAAAAAAACAATCCAAAAAGATTAATGAAACCAAGAGCTGGTTTTTTGAAAAAAATAAACAAGATTGACAAACCATTGGCAAGACTTGTAAGGACAGGGAAAGAGACAACTCAAATAAACAGAATCAGAAATAAAAGCGGTGACATCACAACAGAAACCACAGAAATCCAAAAGATCATCAGAGATTACTTTGAGAGCCTGTATGCCGTGAAACATTAGAATCTAGAAGAAATGGATCAATTCCTGAAGTCCTATAACCTCCCACGGCTGAAACAAGAAGACCTCCAATACCTGAATAAGCCTATCACCATCGAGGAAATAGAAACAGTAATTAAAACTCTGCCCAAACACAAAAGCCCAGGTCCACACGGATTCACTAGTGAATTCTACCAAACCTTTAAGGAGGACCTACTGCCTGTCCTGTTCAAGCTCTTCCAGGAAATAGAAGAAACAGAAACACTCCCAAACAGCTTTTTACGAGGCACATATCACCCTGATACCCAAAGCAGGGAGAGACAACACAAAGAAAGAAAACTACAGACCAATATCCCTGATGAACACGGATGCTAAGATCTTCAACAAAATACTAGCCAACAGAATCCAAAGACTCATCAAGAAGATTATACATCATGACCAAGTAGGATTCATCCCGGGTATGCAAGGATGGTTCAACATTCGCAACTCAATCAACATAATACATCATATCAATAAGAGAAAAATAAAAACCATATGATCCTATCAATAGACACATAGAAAGCATTTGACAGATCCAGCACCCGTTCATGATTAAAACCTTCCAGAAAATGGGAATTGAAGGGACTTTCCTCAAGATAGTTACAGCCATCTACCAAAAGCCCACAGCGAGCATCATTCTCAATGGGGAAAAGTTGAAAGCCTTCCCCCTTAGATCAGGGACAAGACAAGGTTGCCCACTCTCACCTCTTTTTATTCAACATAGTACTGGAAGTACTTGCCATAGCAATCAGAGAAGAAAAGGATATCAAGGGCATCCAGATAGGCAAGGAAGAAGCCAAGCTATCATTATTTGCAGATGACATGATATTATACCTAGAGAACCCTAAACTCTACCAAAAAACTCCTAGAAACAATAGACACATATAGTAGAGTGGCAGGATACAAAATCAACACGCAAAAGTCGGTGGCTTTCCTATATACAAATAACTGAAAGAGAAGAAAGGGATATTAAGGAAACAATTCCATTCACAATTGTGCCACAGAAAATCAAATACCTAGGAATCAACTTACCCAAGTGTGTAAAGGACCTGTATAAAGAAAACTACAAGACACTGCTCCAAGAGATAAAAGAGGACACAAGGAAATGGAAACATATTCCCTACTCATGGATGGGGAGAATCAACATTGTCAAAATGGTAATACTCCCTAGAGCTCTGTACAGATTCAATGCAATCCCTATAAGGATACCCATGACATTCTTCAAAGAAATTGACCAAACGCTCCTGAAATTTGTATGGAACGATAAACCCCCAAGGATAGCTAAAGCAATCCTCGGGAAAAAAAAAGATGGGAGGCATCACCTTACCCAACTTCAAACTGTACTACAAGGCAGTAGTAATTAAAACAGCATGGTATTGGAATAAAAACAGACCCGTGGAACTATGGAATAGAATTGAGTATCCTGACACCCAACCTCAAACACATGATCATTTAATCTTTGATAAAGGTGCAACGAGTCTAAAATGGAGTAAGGAAAGCCTCTTCAATAAGTGGTGTTGGGAAAACTGGGCAGCGACATGTAAAAGAATGAATTTGGACCTGTGTCTAACACCATGCACAAAAATCAGATCAAAATGGATTAAAGATCTCAATATCAGACTTGAATCCATAGAGGTCTTCTTTTATTGCTTCTCTGCACTGTTTAGCAAGCTTGGACGTTAGCATTTGGTCTCCTGAGGCTCGGGCCTTGCCATTTTGGTGAATGAGCTCCAGAGTCTCTGAAGACAGGCGTTCTTCTGTTTCTTTTCTCTCTCTCGGCATTCTTCGCACAATCATGGAGGTGCTGAACCAGTTGGTTGCATTCTTCATTGATGCCGTCAATGATGGTATCTTCCCATGTTGCTGCAATGGTGCCAAAGAGTTCCCAGTTGGTTGTGGTTCTGAGAGTTCTCTTCTTAAACTTTGCAGCCTTTTCTCCCCGCTTGGGAAGTAGAATTTTGCATGAAGGAGACAGTGGTCCAATCCTGTTTGGAATTTGGGGACAACAGCAACATCGGTCAGACAAAACCGTTGATTGAAGATGATGTGGTCAATTTCATTGTGGAACTGTCCGCCAGGAGATTCCCATGTCCAATGTTTCGCTTTAGCTTTCTGGAACTGTGAATTCCCATGAATGGTCTTGGTGGACATGATGAACTCAGATAGTCTCTCACGCAGTTCGTTCCATTCTAGGCCATGGGTCCCGAAGTGGAGTTCTTCAGCCGATCTTCTTGGTCCCTATCTTGGCATTAAAATCACTGACTATGATCTTGTAGAAGGTGTGATCTTTTTTATAGAACTCCTCCAATTCCATGTAGAATTTCTCAATTTCATCTTCTTTGTATGTGGATGTACCTCTAGGCTTACCATACAAAAAATTACAAGAATCCAATTAAATTTTCTAACACATAAGACAAAGCGATAACATACAGATACTATAATAAAATATATTTTTATTATTTTAAAGTGTGGCAGTGTAGACAAGGAAGACTAATAGTGGAAAGTTACAAAAAGTAAATATGCAATTCAGTATGGGTGGCAGAATTCTTTTGCTTGAGATGCTTGAAGGGTTTAGAGCACGTTATAAATTCAAATTATTTCTTCTAAAATTTCTTGATCAATTTTAAGTAAAATATTGAAGTTGATTTTATTGGAGAACCAATGTCTGGTTTATGAAAAATAAATAGTTTGGAAAAACTGGATGTGTAGGAGGGAGAACTGGTAGCAGAGTAATATGAAGGTGGAAGTTTTAAGGCAGAGACAATATTCAATCCCAGAAGATATGGCAAGTGAATTTGGGAGCATAAGTCAGTGTAACAATAAGAAGTCATTAAATACTGAACATAGTGTAATTATTTAGAATAGAATTGATGGAGTTGGAAAGCACACAGAGTTCCTTCACAAGCATTTTAAAAAGACACACTTTAGTCTAATCAGAGGCTTCAAAAAGTATATTTAAGATGCATGAGAATTTTTTTAGATTTATATGAATTAATCACCATCCGATACTTAAAATTTTAAGAAAGGCATGTGTATTGGTGGATAAGCTCACTGTAGAAGACTATCAAGGAGAGAGATGCAGAGTGAGGAAGTGATTTTCTATCATAAAGCAAAGCTTATGTCACTTTTTTCCACACAGTCACTCAACATGAGAAAAGAGTTAAAGGATAGCATTTTTAAAATTTTTTTTATTATACCACCGTGAGACATACAATTACAAAGGTGTCCACAATTGGTTCTTGGTAATACAGTATTCCAGCACCCATCCCTCCACCAGTGCTCCATTTCCACCACCAATGTACCCCACCCTCCCACCCACCCCTGGCTGCCTCAACAGCAGGTAGCCCTGTTTCCTCTCTTTCTCTCTCTGTCTCTCTCTATATATCTGCATCTCTCTCCCTCTTGTTTTACACATTGTGGCAGATATCTAGAGTTTAAAACTTAAGTCCCTTTGTGTATATTCAATGGTGAGTTTTAATCTGCCATTGCCATTTCACACATTTAGTAAAACACTGGTATCTATTTATAAGGGATAGCATTTTAATCATTGATAGGATTGTGTAATCTGTCATGCATTTGTTATGTCTTAGTGTATTAAAACAGTAAAATAAATACCGGACATGTGTTCAATTTATTTTTTAGTATGTACAGTCCTTTTACTGGGGCGGGTGTCTTCCAAGCTGTGTTCAGGGGGCCAAGGGACCACGCCCAGTAATATCCAACCAACAAAGAGGTGGTTAAACCTGAGGGCTGGAGGATGCAATGACCTCAGGTTCTGGGCCCTGGGATTACCCAGGCTACCCCACTGGTTCTTGGGATGCTCCAATGCCACACTACCATTGGTGGGGTTCATGTGCCTTAATCGGTATATCACTTCCCAATCCTTTTTACAGTGTTTCAGACAATGGTTCTGAGCTAAATCTGATCTGAGAATCATCTATCTATAAATTCTTTAGTTTCTCTAGACTCCAGAAACAATGAAGTAGAATCGAGACACTCATGAACTATGTAATATTAAGTAAATAAATAGATAAATAAATATTTATGACAACTACTCATGAAGAAAACAATAAAGCTACCAATCTAAAATCTGCATGACTGACTGCAAGAGAGGGCTGACTCACTTTAAATTTCAGGGATCATTTCTATGAGTCTGATGGGGTAAAATTCTAAAATGAGTCAAAGCAACATTTTGTTTTTTGGGTTGGTGGGTAATAGGGGTACACCTATATGTGCTCACGGCTTACTCCTGGCTCTGTGTGGAGAGGTAAATCATGGACACCATAAGGGTAGCCTGAAATTGAACCAGGATTGGATACATCCAAGAAAACTACTTTTCCTGCTAGACTATCTCTCTGGCCCCAATTCAATATTTCGTAGTAGACAAAATTTCAGACAACTTTAATTCATAATAGTTGAACATCATTTCTAAAATTGTTCTACAACCTTGGAGCAATAACATTGTTTCTGAGACTCAATTTCTGATCCTCAAAGGCAGCGCTTTCTCTTTCCTTAGTTACTCAGAGCAAACTTATGAAGGTGAAATGAAATAGCGGATATAACAGTGCTTTGTTAATGCTTATCCTAGCATGTAACATTGCTACAACTTTTCTGCTTCTGTAGTAGCATTATTTTAAAGGCAATATTATACAATTACTTTTTTGGAATTCTTATATTTGAAATTGCCTTATCTCAAGTTAGACATCAGAATCTTTTTCTCTTCAGGGGGAAATTTTTTTGATTCCTTACGGTATTCTCTTCCTCATTTCTTTCATAATTTCTACTCCAAAGTTATGTTCATAATTTCTACTCCAAAGTTATGGAATCACTCCTGATGAGAGCTGCTACTGGCTCTCTCTGTTCCCAGCAGCTCAAGAGGCGCCCGGGAGGGATGTCGGGTTCTAGCCCTGGCCCACCACCCCAGCAGAGCCTCACAACAAGCCAGACGACCCCCCCACTCCATGAGGGCCTCCATTTTCCAAATCCAGACTTCCCCCTCGTCAGAACTCCACCCAGCATACAAACCTATCACAGCCCGGCTCATCGAGATCCACCCTGCAGTAGTCTGGATTTAGAGATGACTACAATAGTATGCTAGGCAAGGCAGAGCCTGGTAAGCTACCCGTGTTGTATTTGATATGCCAAATACCAGTAACAATTATAGGCCTCATTCCCATGACTTGACAGAATGGTTTGAGGCTCTTTATGTTCCTGGAGCAAGCAGGTGCCCTTGGGCTTTACTTGCATGAGACGGGACATATGGAGATGTTACTGGTGCCCACTCAAGCAAATAGATGGTGAACAGGAAGACAGTGATACAGTGATACAGTGATATCTTAACATACTACTTCTGTATTGGAAATTTTCCAAAAATAAAATAAAAAATACAATAAGCTCACTACCTACCATTCTGTGGCTACATTTCTTATTCTTTACCTATTTCCACTTTTGAAATAATAGAAAAAATCCTATTATCTGTTTGATGCAAATATCCTTTCATTGCAGAGTTGTGTTCTCTGGCTCTTTGTCTCTGTTAAAATAAAATAAAAAAGTAGCCAATCAAGCAGCTATATTCAAAACAAGATGATCAGTAGATAACTTATGATTTTTGTCTAATTCATAATTGACTTAAATAGAATAAAACAATTTCCAAAAATCAGTTATATATTAGAAAATATAGACTTTATAAAATTCTTTAAGAATTTAAAGATTAGTTAGTTATGTAATTTAATTAATAATTTTACATAAGCATTAGTAATGACACTAGTAACCCTATAATTAAATAACTACTAAGAAATGTTTATATAATGTATATTTGGGGGTCTTTAGCTTTTGTACTATCGCTCTGGCCACTTGCATAATGTATTTGTAACAACTGTGTCAACTATAATTAATGTAAAGTAGAATTTAAGAGCAGTGTTTTTAATTAAAATATTATATAATTATATATAAAGTATTAGTTCTTTGTTAGCAGGATATATATGTATTCGTATATATAATTTGGTGATTATATAATTCCTATTTTAAATTCCTAATCTACTTTGACCTTCAAAATAGTATTATACTAAATCTCTAGTGATTTTTGAAAGAATAGCTCTGGTAAAAAAATTATGCCAATTTTGCAATTAATTAAATTTATTTCTGGGGAATGGAATCATTTTATGAATTTTGTAGTTCCCTATGCTAGTTTACCCTGAAGTTCTTTATGTCAAATTCAAAGATCATAGCCATACTGATGATAATATATGTTCAACATCCACTTTCAGCAGGGCAAGAAATGAAAAAGTGATGCTATTGGCTCTTTCTCTGAATGCAATTTCAGAAAGCACAACCTCTGTTATTTGTTACCTGCTTATGTTTAACATAATTCAAAAATTTAGACACTTAATATAACAAGCATTTGCTATCTCATATAAGTCTGAAACTTGGAAGCTACGTAGGTGGGTAATTGTCATTTAGAGTGTGGAAGATTGAATTCTAAGAGAGGTCTCACATTGCCTGTGTACACCCATGGCATTTACCATGTGTATGCCTTTATTACAATCCCCTTCTAAGGAATAGAACATGGGAAAGTGAAGGGAAGTTTCAGATGTAACCGAAGTTTCAAATACACTGATTTTGAACTCATTATATGAAGATTATCCTCGATAACCTGAGTGTTCAGGTGAGCCCATAGAGGCAGAGAGATGCAGAGACAGAGAGAGAGACAGAGAGAGAAAGAGAGGAAACTGGGGTACCTGCTATTAAGGGAGCATGGGGGTGGGCAGGAGGGGTAGGGTACATTGGTGGTGGAAATGGGGCACTGGTGGAGGGATGGGTGCTGGTATACTATATTACCAAGAACCAATTATGATCACCTTTGTAATTGTATGTTTCACTGTGGTATAATAAAAAATTAAAAAAAAGAGGGTCAAGCGCTATTATGTTCAATCTTTTTACAACCGTTCAAGCTCAGGTCTATAGATCAGCAGTTATTAATCATTGCATTAGCTTCATGCCTTTCAGCAATTTATGGCAGCCAGCTGTCCCTGGTCTGGACTGGACTGGCAGAGCACCCAGAGGATCGGCTGCTAGTCTAGAAGAGCAAGCCTGGGTGAAGTCCACAGCTGGAAGAAAATCAATCATGACAACCAGAGGCTGCAAGAGTACAGTTATCTCTAGGTAGCAAATTATTCAACTTAACCTTGATTCAGCCATGAAAAATCCTCAGAAGAGGACTCTCCTGGACTGTACCTAGGCTCCTGAAACATGAGAACCAGAAGAGAATGAATATCCATGCTCTCATCTATTGATTTCTTTATTTTTAATTTAATATTGTATAATTACCATCGTGAGATAGACAATTACAAAGGTGTTCATATTTGGGTTACGTCTTACAATGTTCCAGCACCCATCCCTCCACCAGTGCCCACTTTCCACCACTAATGTCCCCAATTACCTCCCCCTCCCTAGCCTGCGTCTATGGCAGGTTTATTATCTCTTTCCCTTTCTCTCTCTCTCTCTCTCTCTCTCTCTCTCTATTTCTTCCCTCTCTTATACTTTGTGGGTTGCAGTACATACATTTAGAGGACATCATGTGTTTATTTCTGCCTGTATTTAATGCTCAATTTTAGGTTGGTATTAGCACTTTCGTCAATTATTAGCTCTCTGTTCCCTTCTCTTTTTACCTAACCTCTGACTCCAACACGTTTGGTTTTAATGAACTAAATGTACTGAATCATGTTACACAACAAGAGAAAAGTCAGAGAGGTCTTCCAAAACTTGTTTTCAAGAAATTAGCAATGGCTAGAGACAGCTTAAATTGTGATTGAAGTTAATCCATTTTCTTCCAAATGGCTCATTCGCAAGGTTTTGACTGTTTCTGGGCCCGTGAACTTTTGGTGCTCTGTGTAGATCTTCAGGAACTTGGAGCTGGCTTCCACCTTCCTAGAGCTGCCTCACCTGTTTTTCCTGAGTTTTCAGAGACAAACATATACAAGCATATAGAGTGAGACACAGAGAAAAAGAGATACAAAATACATAGTGATAAAGACACACACATACATACAGAGAGAAAGAGAAACAGAAGAGAAAAAGGAGACAGGAGGGTGTGAAGGAAACTGAAAGTGTAAAATAATAAAGTTGAAACTTCTTATGGTTTTACTTACAACTTCCTTATGAAGGTGAATCACCAAATTCTATCCCACATTAAAACAGGAGAGAACTAAGCCCTAATTCCCAAGGGAAGAAGGAACAATGAATTGTAGACCTACACTATATCTAGCTTTCTGGCATCAATAATTCAAAATAGATTTTAAAGAAGAAACCTTTTATAGAAATAGTAAGACTCTGATCGACAAAACCTTTTCATGCTATTTATTTAGAGACATTTTTCTGGAATAACATTTAAAAATCATTGCTTTTCTACATATTCATGTGGTATAGCAACTTTGGTTATATGTGTGTGTACATATAAATATGTACACATACACACTCGTTTTGGATGATTTTGATAAAAGTAGGCCCAATAAGAATAGTAATGTTTCCATTTCAAGGGATTCAAATAGCAGAGAAAATATCTATCTGGCAATGAGGATAGGGTGAAGTTAGGGTATATTCTGTTTTTTTTTCTTAAAAATATTTTTGGCAGGCAGAAGCAGCAGTATTAGAGAAATAATATTGGATTAGTGCTTAGGAATCTTTCCTAAAGGTATTTACCATCCAATCTAGGATTATGATATGTAATAATGTGATATGATTACATTATATAGAGCACATGTAATAATTGTTCTCTAATCCTTCAAACATCCTCCAAAACAAGAAAATAATTTTAAGTTTGATGGGGTTAGAAATAAAAATTATTTTATAATTTTATAGCTAACAGAATCTAAATTTCAGTTAAAAATAAAATCCCTTAAATATGCATAAATTAATGAATAAGATTTTCCATCTTTGTTAGTTTCACAATTGGAATTTATAGCTAATAAGATATCAATATAATTCTTTGATTAGGATAATGCCTAATACTTAAATAAGAAATCTACTTCAACTTTTCTGCATCATTTTCATATAAGAAATTAGGTATTTTCTGTCTTTTTGATATACAAAATATATGATATTACTAACATATAACTTTTTCTTAGTCTAAAATCTCATGTCTCTGGAATATATAAAGAAGTATACTTTAGATCCAGAATGATCTCTTATATTTGGGGTATAAATAAATATATTAAGGGAGCAAAAAATCACCAAAGATAAAAGAATTTGAGACTTGGTCCACAAAGTGAGTTTATCTAGTGAATGAGATCATTGGGACAGTCTTAGAGGGAAGCAGAAATTGATAGAGCATATGGTGTTGTAATTATGTATGCATAAAACTATCATTGCTAGTGTTGTAAATCATGATATATCAATAAAAAGTGGGGAGGGTCTGCTTTAAAGACTAGATTGTCATATTCGCCTTAGGATGTCAATTTATTAATGTGCCTCTATTCATTCTTTAAGAAATATTTAATGTAATTTTAGGTAAATCACTTGTGATATCTGTACCTTCATACCACAATATAGAAATTGTGGTACCTACCTCCAAGGACTGTGATCATGGTGCAAAAAGAGTTTAACAAGGAGAACCTTGATCTATTTATATAAGCATTTGACAAGAAACGGGAAATGGGCATTTGACGTAAATCTCAAAGGCAGAGAAAATATTTATTAGTAAACGCTAGATGAACATTCAGCTAGAGAACAGACAATATGAGAAACTGAGGAGAACAAAGGGAAGTCTTATAGAAAATTTAAGTGAAAATGGTTACGAGTTATGACTGGAAAGAAAGATGCATATTGGTTCATAGTAACTTTGCAAATATCACAAAATACATAAATTTATTTTTAGATGCCTATTTTTAAGTTATAAAATTTCACAATTGTTTTCAGTTTTCTGTAGGGGGAATTATTGTGATATTTTATAAAGAAGGGCTAGTCACAGCCTGATAGCATAGTATATTAATATAGAGTGAAAAGAAATAGAAACTAATAGCTATCAAATTGAGTGAGCTTGATATAGTCTCTTTAAGTAAATGAGCTTTACTATGCAGTAGAAAAATTCTTCCATGGATACTGCAGTACATTTATTTATGCTTAAACTCAAATATTCACTTGATGATCACATCTGCCTGTCATCATTTCCCACCACTACTCAGAATTCATTCATTCTCCAATTACTTATGCAGTGTTTACAAAAGCTGGGCTCTATTTTTCTCTGGATATTGCAGTGAATCAAACAAAATTCTCTCACTGATGTAGTTTAAAATCTAGTGTAGGAAAGAGGCAAAAACAAATAAATACAAAATATATGTTGACAAGGAATAATCAAGCATACAAAAGAAAGATATGTAGTTCTTGGATAAGAAATTCTTTTTGTAAGGTCAAGGAATGCCTAAGTTAAGATTTTAAGGGAGTAGAAAATCCATTTCAAAAATATATATGTAGGAGAGAGTTGGATTTAGTAAAGAAACAAAAGGTACCAGTGGAGCTGGAGATAAGTGTTTTTTTAAAGGGTAGGATGTAGCATGTTTGTGTCTGTAATATGAGAATGTTTGAAACACTGAAGTGTTTGAAACATGGGAGGATAATGTTTGATATTTGTCCAAGAACTTTGTATGACATTGAAATAAATCTTGGGTTTATATTCTGAGCAATAGGTGATGCCAAAGAGTATGGAGCATAGGGATAATGTAAACTTTCTTACATGACTTTTACTCTTTCCTTTTTGCCATTGTTCAATGTCTGTGGAGCACAGAATTGATGGTAATGTGCAAAAGTCACATGAGTTGTGGCACCATTGATCAAGTGTCAGTACTGGAGATGGGTTTTGACAATCTGGAGTGTTTCCAGGGGCTGGATCCTTAATTTCACATATCAGTGCAAGTACTTTACCGCTCAACCTATTCCCAAAGCCTGGGAATGAAGCATTAGTGTAAAATAGTCACTATATAGTTTTCTGAGATCAAGAGACCAAAGCTGGGAAGACAGTTAGAAATCAAATAAGTGCACATAAAAATGAGGGTTGATACACCAACTGGAACAGAATCCTAGCAGCTGGAATCCTCCACACTCCACAATCGCTCCATTCTCCCTGGCCAGATTCCACTGCTCAGGCGGAGGCTCATCCAGAAAGTAGATCTTAAACAAAGATTTACTTGTGCAAAATCTGAAGTGTAAAACCTTGACAATTGTCTTCCTACCCCAAAACACACCACACACACACACATACACACACCAGCTCTCCAAAATGTTAAGTATAAGAGGAAGAAAAATCAAATGAAGTCTGAAGGATGTTTCTCCTCCCTCACCCGCCTCTCATTACTGTGCTAAATTCTCAGAAGCAGTAAGAACTGAATTGACCTGGCTATCCCACCACAGACAGAACAGTTTGCTATTTCTGTAGAAATTAAATTATCATTTATCATAGCAACTCAAAATTAGCATCCTACTGAGATCTTTATGAGAATAAATGGACGCTTTAGACCCGTTTGACATATTTGTTTATAAATTGATGAAATGTAGCCTGTTATTGTTCATCTCCTTTAAAAAAGTAATGCATGTAGATAATGTAAAATCTGATCTAGAGACTGCATTTGCAACATAACCATATCTTATCTCTAAATATAGCCTTTCTCCTAGGGGAAGGAGAACTCAAACTCTGAAATACTTCTGGAATAATCACATTTAGTATTGGGAAGTAATTGAGAAGATGCTCATACTTGTTTTCATCATTACCATGAAATGTTTTTAAATAGGCTTTCAGTTGTAACACTAGGGATAATGCCAGAGAGGGAGAGTCTTGGGAAGAAGTCTACATTTAGTGTAGGACACCGCAGTCAAAGAATCTTAGTTACTTCACTTGTAAAATAAACTCAGATCTGTTTCTCAATCTGTAAAATGCTATTAATTTTTTTCATAATTGTTGAGCTGTGCTACATATATATATATACACATACATATATACACAAACACATATGTATGCATATGTGTGAAAATATGTCGTATCTAGAACATTTATAGGAACTCAGAAAATTATCCTGCTATTATAACAAATTAGGAGTTTAACACAACATGCAGTGTGATAGCACTTTCTGATGCAGTTAGCTTATTGAGAGCTGATTTGTAATTATTAAGAAAGAGGGGTGAAACAAAACAAGAAAAAATATGACACAATAAACTACCTGATTCTCATAATCACTGTCAAAAATGTTCTACTATAGAAACAAAAGAAGCAAAGTTTGGCAACTTAAATTCCTGTATAGGCTGGTATGTGCACAATTTGAACACCAATTCATACCATCCAACCACACCTGACACTCTAGAACTCAATAAAATGGATTAATGTTTTTTTTTATCTTAAAAAGAATCCTTCCTGGGCTGGAGCAATAGTACATCGGTTAAGTTGCTTGCCTTGCACATGGCCTACCTGGGTTCCAC
This sequence comes from Cryptotis parvus, assembly GCA_021461705.1. Classification (NCBI taxonomy): domain Eukaryota; kingdom Metazoa; phylum Chordata; class Mammalia; order Eulipotyphla; family Soricidae; genus Cryptotis; species Cryptotis parvus. The sequence continues at coordinate 64,561 of JAJIBD010011139.1, forward strand.
CCCCAGCATCCCATATGGTCTCCTGAGAATTGCCAGGAGTGATTACTGAGTGCAAAGCTAGGATTAAGTCCTAAGCAATGCTGGTTGTGCCCCCAAAACCAAGAAAAAAGTCTTTCCTTTAGGCCATGGCAATAGCTCAAAGAATATGGAGTCTAGACTTTCCAATTACAAGGGTCAGGTTTTATCCTGAGCACCACATGGTTACAAGCACCACCAGGAACAGCTGCTGTGTATGGCTACCACCTTCCCCCAAAAACCACAATTTTATCCTGGTATTCCTTAGTATCCGCACAACAGTTTATACTGACAAGGAAGTTTTTAGTAATATTTTCTGAATTCATATATGCTATAAAAATATCTATTTGCCTCTTAGAGCATCCATGTAGGGCTTATATGAAAGAAAAAGGAATAATATTATCCCTACATGTAAGTTTTGAATATCATGTTAGCTGTGTAATATGAAATCTTCTCTTAACATTCTCTATTGAATATGGGATGCACATCTCACTATTTTATAACAATATTTTATAACAACGAGATCTTGGGGTTGTCACTAGATGCCAAAGTGAATGACAAGTTCCACAAGATGGAAAACCCTACATCGGTGGTTTAACATAAGCATTGTATTATTTTTTTAAAGAAAAATAAATTCAAATTTAAACACTCTGATGTCTCAAGCTTGGCAGGGTGGAATTTTCAGCATGTCTATCTTAGTCTGCTCAAGATAGCAAATGCTCAAGATACCACAAACAGATAGATGTGTGTTTCTGGGAAAATGTGCTAAGGACAAAAGACTACATATGATATCATATGAATCCATTTCCTATTGGAGGTGCTTTCCCAGAAACCCCTCTTAATAAATTCACTTATGTCCTATTGTCCAGAAATGTCATTACAAGGCTACTCATATCAGTAGAGGAGTCTGAGAAATGTTTTTTTTTTTTGGTGGGAACATTGCCAGTACCAATAAAATCAGTATTCTGCTAAGATAGGTGAACTGTATAGTCAGAGGTCATACTACTGGCAAATTTCATCTATCTTTAAAAACTTCAGTATTTCTAGTTGACAACAAAGAACGTATATAATTTTATATAAAAGTTTTGTACATAAAACACAGATTTTGATGTATTTATAATCATTAACCAAGTATATTAAAAAGCATCATTGGATATACATAAATGACTTTATTACTCAAGTAAAATAAAACACAGGGTAATGATTACTCACAAATATTATCGGTATGCTTTAAATGAGGTTCCTCTGTCGCAGACTATTTAAAATTGAAAGTTTTCACAATTTTAATGGCATATTTTAACCTAGAAGTCTCCTATGCTTTTGTGTCCTGTAGGACAAAGCATTCAGGGACATCTGTCCCTCCGAGGCAGGCAGCTAGCTAAAGGGAGACCTGCTGAAGAATGAAAGACATCAGGTTTCTGAAATCATGAAGGGATTATATAAAGTTGCTAGGTAAATAGTTCATTTGAAATACATTTGATTATTATGAACTTAGCAATATTATTATTTATGGTATTAGTGCTAAAGTTGTCAATGTATTAATGAAACACAATTTAAAATCTGCTTATAATTTTTTCAATTTTTACCATCTAATTTCTTGGAAGACAAATTCTTTTACAGGAAATGGTGCAATTATTTAAAGTTCGTTAAAATAGAATTCATAGCACAAGTTTAAGAAATATGTTCATGGATATTCAACTTCATTATTTCTTTGATCAACTTTTATTTCCCTATTATACTCTTGATAAACTTCAAAATATACATTTGGCAGACTACATTGCTAAGAAGTATTAGCTAGTTGCCAAAGGAACATTTATAATTTAGTTCTGTGTTTCTCTTTTCTCTTGTAGCCCCACTAGAATATTTGGGTGTGTTATTTAACTTAAGTGACTTATTCACCCTTTGTTTTCACAAGTATGTCCACAGCTTTTCAGGATACATTCCATATGGTGAAAGTTGAATCTCAATGTAACAACACAGGAATTAAAAGAATCAAACCTCTGATAAAGAGGATGTAGAAAAGGCAAATTTGGTAGTCTTTTATGAAGAACAACCTGTCTCACACCCAGTCATAGTTACTAACAAATAAAACAAAGTAGTAAAACAACATAATGACCTTTTAGTATTGGAAATACTAATTATAATTGGAATCACAATCTCTATATCCCATACATTCTGCCCTAACCATCGAGCAAGAGCCTTAAAAATATTTGTAAATGTTCCCTGAGGTACCTTGCAAACCATTCTTTCTTGAGATACTTTGATTCTGTAGGGAAGAGAGACAGAGATCTAGGAATAACATTGGAAAAATTAGAACAGTCATAGGGGAAGCTTAGCCAAAAAAAGAGTATCTTAATGCAACCAAACAGCAAACAAAATCACAAAGATCTGGAGATTGAGATTGCAGAGACATTAAAGTTGAAAACTGAGCTAGATCACAGTGTCCTAGAAGGCTTAACATGAATACATCTTTTGCATGTTGGGACAGAGTTAAATTCATAATTTTGTCTGTTGAGGGCAAAATGGAAGACTTCTAAATTCACTGTTATGGTTTGTTTGTGGCACACCCAGTGACACTCAGGTGGCACATCCTGGCTGTGCCTCAGGTGTTATTCCTGACTATAAGGGAGGCCGGAGCTAGACACTGTACTGTTGCTCTGGCCTGCCTACTGATGTGATCTTTCAGTTATGCTTCGTGTATTAGGTGAGCAATGACACAAAGTTACTTGCAGTCTTTCAGACTAAAGCATTCTGTAATGAAGACAAGACTAGAGGGAAGATGAGCATCCAACATTTGAAAATAACATCCACACACAATAGGACACAAATATGAAACCAACATTTAGAAATTATTTTATGACATTCATAAGATAATCCATGAAGAAACATAGAGAACTTTGTATTTGCATAGGAAGGAAACTAATTTAGTCAATAATTGTTTCAGCAGATTTGAATCTTTAAACATCAATTTTCCCTGTGATTTTAATGTTTGTAAGTTGGGAATAGAATGAGTAGGTGGGTGAGGAAGACAGGAGAAGTCTAGTGGCCCAGAGGCAAGGGAAGAAACAATTTTGTTCACAATAGGCAATCTTAGCAAAGCCAAATTCATGACATCAGTGTCTACACATTTTCCATGATTTCTAAAAATACAATCAACTCCTAACAGAAACACATTATAACATACAATTTTAGTTTAGTTGATGAATGATTTGTGTACTTGGCTTTGATATTGGGCAGTGGTATTGCATTTAGATGATGGCCTTCCTTATTTTCCAGTCCTAGGCTCTTGAGAAAACACTATCCAAAAGAAAGGCCACATCCGATGTCTTAACTCTAACCACTTATTTCCTGTCTGTCTTCATTATTATTATTAATCAAATGTCTGCAACTGTGAACTGTCCCAGATTTTATTTTTTAGATTGTTTGTTTTCTTAGTTCATTTAAAAAGAAAACATACAATTCCATGTGATAACCATCCCCCATTTTAATTACAGCAATAATTTTCCTAGAATGATGATGTTATTGATTGTCCAACTGCAAACTTTATGCCAGAAATGCTTAATGTTGTCTTGTCATTCACAGTCTGTTCAATGGCAACAGGGGATTTATATTCTGTCAAATTTAATGACCAGAAGAACCAATAAAATATGACAGGAAAAGCTTCCCACTCTTTAGGAAGGGAATGATTCCATCTGTACAAATTATGGCATGTTGGAAAATCCCTGAGGTAGTGAAAAAAAAGAAGAAAAAACACAGTTATTTATTTTACCAAGAACAAACATGCTTATGATGTCCATGTGTTAAATGGAATGTGATGATTTAGAAAATTAGTATTCCAAACTCCTTTGGTTTTCTTTTTTTTTTGCTTGTTTTTTTCATTTGTTTGTTTGTATATATAACAAAAGTGAATTTTAACCCTGTTACTAGGATTAGACATCTACACTCCAATTTAGGATCTCAGAATGTTCACAAATGATTTCCTTATTAATGTTATTCTCAGTGACATATATGTTTTAAAGTACTAAAAACTTAAAAAAAAACAAAAAGACTTGATGGTAATGACAAATTCAGATAATAATAAGAAAGCTGTTTTTGAATATTGATTTATTTTAACTCCCCTCCAATGATGCTGAAGAAACTACTGAGCACTTGAGAACATTTCTGATTAACTCTGGCTATTAGTCGCATTTAGTTTATTTACTGAGTGTAGACAGCTCACGGTTAATCATTGAGTGAGTAATGAGTGAGTTATACCTTCAACATTAGCTTTTGCTATATCCCTCCCTGACCAATGTTTGAACTTTAATTTTGGCACAGAATCAGACTAGAAAGATTCTACTGAACAAGGCACCATCAATTATGTACTGACTGACCTTTTGAGATTTCCTCTAGAGCAACAATTCTCTGGAAATAATCAACTGGACAATTTGATACTGTATCTATTTTTTAAAACTTAACTATCTGTTTTAAACCAGTTTCCATATTTAAAGCATCTTCTGTGATATTTCTGCAAGTAAACATAATGAATGGAAGTACAGATTGGCAAAATTAAGATATTGCCTTTATAAAATTTTCATTACCTCTAAAGTTTAGGTAACAACTGCTTAATTAAATCAAATAAAATTGCTTTATACTTAAATGTTTTGCTCTAGCTAAATTATTATTTTGATTGCTCTATCTAAATGCTTGCCTGGCATAAGCTGAGAAGTGTATCAAGAAAATATTCATATTTTGCTATTAATTTAGTAAAAAAGAAATAACTTTGAAAAATCTTTTGTCTATTTGCTTATGAACTTCTGTCATGTTTTTTTGGGTGGGCTATGTTAATGCTAAGGCTATATTCTCAAATTAATATTTGGGCATTTGCTCCAATTTGATAAGTGCCAGGTTTCAAACCAGGCCTCCTGAATGGAACAAAGCAAATGTTTCCAGCCCATTGAAACATTTCTTTAGCCATGCAATGTTTTTAAGCTTGTGAATATGATAGAAAATCTTTTGGATATGTATAAAAATTGATCAAATACCTTTAGATGCTAAATAAGACTCAGATATTTCAATGTTTTCATGGTTCCATTTCTAGATAGTAGATATATACTATTGTAATTACTTAATTACATTTATTTTTATGGCAATTGAAATAATTTATTATTGATTTCAGAAATTTTAGAAAACAGAAAAACTTCGATCTACTATTGATCTTAATTTATTATTAAAAACTACCACCACCAGCACAAGCCTTTCAGAAAAGTGCAGAAAGAGTTACTTCATTCTTCAATAATAGGACAAGTAGTTGAGTGGGAAAAATTAACATACAAGAATGGATGAGGTAGCAGAATTGGTTAAAACTGGTAGTTGAAAGAAAATAGGGAGCAGGCTAATAATAATTTTCTGTAATAGTCTTAGAAAATAAGCATAAACTCAATTATGCATGTTTTCCTATAGACAAAGAATGCCTTAAACTTCCCTCTGACTTATACATCCTTGGAATTTATAAAACTTAAGCTGATAAAGGCATGGGGATATATATCCCCATGGTTATATATCCCCATGCCTTTATCAGCTTAAGTTTTATAAATATAAAGGAAAGTAAATATATATGTATATATACATATATATTTACTTTACTTTATAATATATTTGTATATATACATATATATTTACTTTCCTTTATAATATATATGTATATATACATATATATTTACTTTCCTTTCTACATTTTTTAATCTTTAAAATGTTAGAGTAATCTTAAAATAAGTTGGCGTTTATGTAAGATTTTTCTTCTAACACTTTAAGAATGATTAATATGTCTACGAACTTAGTGCTGTCAGAGTTCTTGGTAAAACATACTTTTAAAATAAATTTACTCTAATATGTATTAAAAATTAAGTGATTTTGGGAATGCAGAGACAGAACAATGGATAGGGCATTTGTCTTGCGCACAGTTAACCTGTGTTCGATCCCGGACAAAGCTTAGGATCTGGAGCACCACTAGGAGTAATTCCTGAGCCAGGAGAAAACTCTAACATAGCTAGGTGTGACCGAAAAAGAAAAAAAAGGTAGTTATTTTTTAACTGTTGTGATGAAAATGTGCTGGTCTGTGAGATGAGAAATTCCATCAGAAAGTCAGAAGGATCTCTCAGTATCTTTATGTTTTTTTTTTTTTTGCATTCTATATGCAAAGCTAAGCAACTCACATAATGATCTCAAATTTTTTTTCTGTTGACATCTGTGGTGGAAAACTTAACTAATGATCAGAGATATCTTCTAAAACTCTCTAGTGCTATTTTCTTCTGGACTAAGTATATTTGATTTTGCAAATTTGAATTAACAACAGACAAAAAAGCGGAAACCACTACAGATTGACCAAAGAAGTCATTTGAGGAATCTTCAGAGGCTACAGTTTCTTTTGTTTTGGGGCACTGTCCAGTCTAAACTTCACAAAGTTAGTGTTCAAAACATTTATTAAGTTGAATTGACTTGATGCACACTAAAACTTTTATCTTTTATCATTTATTTTTGGTTGATCCTTTATTTCTTTTGATTTAAATATATATTTCATAAAAGATCTGCAAAATTTTCAGCAAATAAATATATTGAAATAGGTATTATTTTGTCTTTAGTTTCATTGTGGAAGTCTATGATGTGGTCTTTAAAATTGGAGACAGAATGTTATGTTAATGGCCAAGAATATTTTTATGAGACATTGCAAATATAAATCACTTATTTTTTCATATGGATCTTGGCCTTGAAATTTGTAGCATGGAGTTTTGTTCTATTGACTGCTCTGATAAAATGGACAGAGATAACTGTTGATTACTTATTTTTGATACCTCCATGATTCAGAATTTGAGTATTTTTTCTTATGTAGAGCCCTTAGGAAGTTGTAATTCCTCAAAACATATCTGAGAAGACTATTCTGATTATTCATTCTATGTAAGTCCAGTTCATGCTTGCTAAAATGACAACAATGATATATTTCTTTTTTTTTTGGGTGGGTTTTCTTCCAGATTCACGTAGCATATAATAATGAATTCAAGGAGTATAAGTACTTAATCAATTTTTTGACGAATGTGGCATATGTAGGTCTGGTCTTTAATCTTTGTGGAATTCTCAAATGCTGACTAATGTAAAGGAATTCTTAGAGTGAAAGGAAAACTAGCTACTCTTCTGGGGTCCTCTAGGTTGGAGTAATCAGAATACTGCAAGAAGAGAGAACAGAACTGAACAGTTTAACTATATGTATAGGGAATCTAGACTATGAGGGTTCTCATTTTTAGTTTCAGATAAGTGGGTACAAATTCTAAACTAAAACTTACAGGGAGAGTCACTGCAATACTAGGCTAACTATAAAAAACACTACTGGTACACATGTACTATATATATATATATATATATATATATATATATACTCATCCAATGAAAAGTATATTTATTTTCTTTTATTTTTTGGGGAGACAGAGGGCATATCTAGGGTGATCAGGACTTACTACTGATTCTTAACTCAGGGATCACTCATGGTGGGTTCAGGGGTCATATGGGATGCTGAGGATAGAACCCAGGTTAGTCGCATGCAAAGCAAATACTTTACCTGCTATACTATAGCACTGGGCTCTGTAAAAATTCTAGAGATAATCTTGCATTTGAATAAACTTCACTTATTTATCTAAGGGTCAATTATGCTATTGTTTTTCCTGAATTTAAAGGATCTCCATTTACACAGATTGAAGCAATTCTCATGTCAATATGTTAGAGGGACTATTCAAGTATATTGGAGAGACTCGTTCTGAGCATCTTTAGTAGAATTCATGTTTATGCCAACTCCCCATATCTAATCTCTGCCATGGGAACCTGTGTCACCTCTAATCGTTACTAAGACAGAGTTCTTTTAGTAGCCTTTGCATCCATTATTGTATGAATTGTATGATCAGCGTACTTCTGTTTGATATAAGTTAGGAGTCAGTCTGGGTCACATCTCTTCTGGGAATTTGAATGAAAAACATAGAAGCATGGGTTGATCAAGTGAATGAATGACTAAGTAAATCAAAGCAAAAAATGTGACATATCAATCACCACGAACACAGAACAAATGAAAATAGGAAGTTCATCTTTCCCATTGCATTAACCTGGTAATTGGTAGAATCCCTGACATCCTGACATAGTCAATAAATCCATAACTATTTGGTATATAGGGAGTGTCATAATTTCTATATGAAAGAACCAATGCAACTCATAGTAGATGTGAGAGACAAAATTATTCTTTTTAAAAAATGCTTTGTATGACTTTTCAGTTTTGCAAGGATGGCTTCAAGGGCCTCCTGGGCTGCACCTATCAATGCTCAGGGGATAAAATGGGATTTATCACATTAAAACAAAGCAAAAAAATACCAACTCCCTCAACACCTTTATTTTCTTTCTGCTTCTGAATCCTCAATTTCCTGCAAAGATACTGAGAAAAAGCGTAGTAAATGCAGTTCAAATTGGTTAAAGAGATTGGTTCACTGCTGTTTCTTGGCTCCAGAAATGTTATGAAATTCCTAGCCTTTTATGATATATATTGATATATCAATATCTCTATCTCTATCTATCTATCTATCTATCTATCTATCTATCTATCTATCTATCTATCTATCTATCTATCTATCTACCTGAGGTCAACAGAAGAGTTGATTTTTTGGGCTTGATTTCTTAGGGAGAAGAGGAGATTGTCACTTTGAGTTAATATATCTGTGGATTCTGTCCTTTGTATCATGTTTTTATTGTTGATGTGTGCTTGCTTTTGTCCTTATAATCTAATATATTATGCAGCATGTCCAAATTTCATTTCTATGCTCCTATTGTTATTAGGAACATAAGATTTTGCTTGTTAAATTTTGGACAAAACGCGTTAACACTTAACTCCCTCTCTAACTGAGAATTAGGTATTTAGTAATCTTGCTGAAACTTGCATTCACTATAAGAACTTCTGGATTTATCTTATTCACTCAATCTTGAAAAGAATGAAGGAAAAAGAAAAATAATCAACGGGATCAAAACAGAAATTATAGGACAGAAAATCTAGCCTATGTATGCTCCAGATGCAGGGAAACTCACCCAGGGATGCCAGATGTCGGGGGCGCCACCAGAGTTCCCAACAAAGCCTGCCGGGAATGGATGAAGACTCAGGAATCCGATGCAGTTTTAAAAGACTTTACTTATCACAGGTTCAGGCATACAAATAAGCAATAGGAAAAATCCAGCGCTTAGGATTCCGGCTAGAACCCCAGCCACGTGTAGGCCAAGATGGCGGCCACCACGTGTAAAGGCCCTGTAGAAAGGAGACAAAGACAAAACTCCCAAGAAGGGTGTGAGCTCACAAAGAGAGCCCAAAAAGAGGCGCTAGAGAGGAAGCAGTCTAGTTTTATACCCTGCAACTTAGACTTGCCACTATTATGGGAAGCAGGCAGGGTCAAATGCCCTCAGGTAATTTCTCCCAGCACCTCACCTAGGCCCTTTTAGATGTTAATGTTTTGAGCCAAGATCTGCCTGGAAAAGCCTTTATAGGGTAGAGAAAGGGGTTTCTGAGATGGCATGCCTCTGTACCAAAGACTATACTAATGCCAGTTAAATATTTCTCCAAGCCTTCACAAGAATCTTGTCTACTTCACTGTAGTTTTGTATTTCAGTTGCCTTTCAGTTATCAGGGAGCCATGCTTGCTTGCTTGGAGGCAAACAGCATTTTTCTCTGGTCTAATAACTTAGAGATCCAATGTGGCCAGGCAAATATGCTGGTAAGATCTAGCTAGTCCCACGATGATTATGGTAGCATGAGAGAATATTTATACAGCCAGTACAGAATACATGGTCAGATAAACTGCCACATTTAAACTACCCCTTATCTATGAAATGATTTGCAGGAGGCAATCCAGGGCAGATGCAGAGGCTTTTAGGCTTTTAGGTGTTCTGTAACAATAGGACAGAAAATCTAGCCTATGTATGAAAAAGAGTAACACAGACCTAGGCTCAAGGAATTAGTGAAACTTCTTTTATTTCATTCTATTCCAAATGTGTCCAATCCCCATGCTATAATCAGAGCATTTTGAGTGGTAGATTAGTAAATATAAAGACAAAACAAAATCTCAATAAACTTGATTATAAAATAAGTGTTTTTCCTACATAGTCATTCAAGTTCTTAGAGTATCCATGAGCATATATCAATACTGAAATATTGAAATAATTTCTTGTCCCATATTCATCTCAAGTGAGATACCTGACAATACACAGAGATGCTAGCTAAATTCAAGAGAAATTTTACCAGTATTATTGAATTCAAGAATTATGAAAGAATAAAACAAAAATGTAATAATGGAATGATTATAGTATTATGACAAATCTTATAAATGCATGTTAATCTGCAATGGAACTTTTTGGATGTTTGAACAAAAATGCCTGGACAAAAGACAAATTGCAAGTATGTATATTCCTAAAACATAATAAATTTTCTAAATATAAGTTTCAAATAAAAACTCAGTGGCTATGTTAAGCCACATGCCAAAGGTAAACAGTTTTAGAAACTTGCAGATTATTTTGAAGGGTACTCCAGAGAGGTATTAGTAACAAGAAGAAAAGATGGAGAAAAGGTTTAGAAATGCAGGTAATAAAAATAAAAGATTCAGGAACTAATTACTAGGAGGAGATTTACAAGAAAAATAAAAGAGAAAAATTGTAGGAGTCACAAGAAAAATAAAAATATTTGCAAGTACAAAAATTTGAATAAATCATGGATCATTATTTCTCAGAAGTACAGAAGACATGAAACTTTAGATATTTTGGATCAAAATGTCATATGGGATTAGTATGAAAACTTCATTAATTTCCACTAAAATTATTTTAGGAGCATAAAAGATCAAATTAAAAAAAAGCAAAAACATATTCAGGGATCAGAAGAGGATCTACAAATGAACCAAGAATCATTTTTACACTATACTTCACAGTAGCAGATCCAGTTTAGGAAACAAAGGAAATGTTTTTTAAAAATAAAAATAAAAGCAGTTTTGCGTAGATACAAATGATAAAAGAAATCCACACCTCTATTATTTTATATCAGTTGTTGGTCTGAGGAAAGTTTTACTTGATTTTATATTTTCATGTTGACAGGTAGAATTATTAAGACACAAAATGAGCCTCTGCTACCCTTCCTATTTTTTGTTTTTTTTGGTCAGGAGGTCTTACCTAATAGAGCTCAAGGGCTATTCGCAGCTATGAAAAATTTGGAGTCTCATATTAAAAACTACACTGAAAACCGAGAAAATATATTCCAATAATAAGAACGGTAAAACTAATGATTCTGTATTATTTGTTATATGTTAATTCTAATCAAATATAATTTCTGATTGTGTTTACCTTTGTCTTTTCAGTGGAGCATGCCAGCTATGCAATTATGTGTTACTGAGTCATTGAATACATGAATGAATGATTTCAATTTTTTAAATGTCTTTTTTGATATTAAGTGTCAGATCCTTTATGCGGTATAGATCGAAATATTGAAAAGATAACCTATAATTTTCAACACTATAGTCTATACCTACATGAAATAAAATTCTTAAGGCTGGAAATATAATTCAGAATTATAACATACTTTTTATGACTTGGGCTCTGGATAAATTCCAGTCCCTTCCCCACATCTAAAATTAAATATTTAATATCGGTCTGTTTATATAAGCAATCAGTCCTCAAAAACACTAATGATAGCTTGTGCTGAATTCTTTTGTCCTCTAAAACTTAGAAACCCAGACTTCTAACACAAACTAAAATATAAACATGAGTTTTTCCACATAAACTCTTATAATTTAAGGATAGCAAGCTATTCTTTCTTTATATTTATAGTTTTGCATTTGATTGTTCATGATTTAAACTTAAGTTTAGAGATGTAATTGGCCAATTCCAAAAAACACATGGTTGATTATTGATTTAGCCCACGTGCTTCTCTCCCATGTTGTGATTCTCTTTTCCAATTCTTTGGAAGAATATTGTAAATTCAAACTTTATTTAGTTTCTTTCTGCAAACATGTAATAAATTGTTGGAGCAGAAAAGAGAGAATTTCTTTTTATAATTCATAAAAAAAGTATAGCCCTTGTGCATTCTGATTTAAGATTAAATTATAGAAATCAAATTATTTGTAATTTATCTTTCTAACTTATAATTTATAACAAAATAGTTACCCTTTAATAACGATGCTACCAAATTTAATTTGAGGTTAATTTATATAAAATTTAGCCAATCAATTTTTGAGAACTCTATATTAGATTCTGTAGTAGCCATTTATTGTGTATCTAGAAATATCTTCATGAATTTCTATGCAGCACACTCTAATCCTGATTATATAAAATACAAATGATCTCTATTACCAAGTTCATGGAGTCCAATAGCTAACTAGACATATTTCCAAAGAACTGTCTATTTTAATCATTCTGATTAATTAATTCTAATTAATTAATTTTAATTCTTAATTTACGATGCTAAGTAATTAATAATTATTTTATGGAGGGAAAAACTATAAACATGGCCACGAATGCTGAGACAATAATTTAAAACAGAAGAGTGAATAAATATACATCGAATATCTAGACAAAATAGGTGTTCAGCAAATGTATAGGAATTCAGAAGAAAGGAGGTGCACCACTGCCTGAAATGATGAAAGCAAGCTTCATAGAAAACTAGTCATTGAGCTGGCATTTAAAAACAAGAAGGGTTGTGCAAAAGGAAAGGTCATGGCTAGAGTAAGAAATAACACTTTATATTTGCAAATCTCCTTTGTTAGAAACTTAATGCAGTAAACAACGAAGCTAAAACAATAAACCAAAAAATCAGTGTGATTCAATTTTGCTCGTTAGACACATTTATGTGTGTGTTTCTATTCTTCACTAAGAAAACTTCTGGATACTTGGGGAAAATCTATTAGTTTTGATAGGCTTTTGGTGTTACACAAGTCTGGTATTTGGACACCTAATCTGTGGATATTCTTTTTATTTTACAAAGCAGACTTTGCAGGCGTGGTAAATTTAAGAGATTTAAAAGGATGTCAATGTTTCTCAACCTTTCATTGGTCCCCAGGATCTTCTAAGGGGACCATAGGTGGAAAGTCTCATAAATAGGGAGTCATGGCAGAGTTTGGGTACAGGAGTACCAGTAGGACACAGGTACCATAGAAACAGAAGTAGGTCAGAAGAGGACCATGGTATAAAAATGTTGAGAAATATTGATCTAGGTGGGTCTTTTGATTTCTTAGAAGAGTAGTGATAAAGTTGGTCAGAATACATAGAATAAGGGTTATGAGACACAGAATAAGAGACATAGAATAAGGATTATGGAGGGACCCTGGCAACACAAGGGTATGGTTCAAGAAGCAAAATTTAAGGAAAATTACAGTTTTGAGATAGGTAAGATAAAATGAACCAGACCAACTATTTCCTCTTTTCAATCTATTGAAAAGTTATTGTGAGAAAGTAATGTGATGGTCTCTGTAATCTGAAGTGGGGCTAAATGTTGTCACAGCAAATCTTACAAATTCTTAGTTTTAAAACTGCAAAGAAATAATTGGGTACTTGTCTGAAGTTTCTCAAAAAAAAAAAACAACCTTACTGAAATCTTAAAAAGTCTCATCTACAGAATTGCAAAATAGTACACTTGGTCAGTTTTAAGTTAGCAAGATTGTGATAATTTGTTACAGCAGCATTAAAAATTTATATATCTTTTATACTGAAATAGTTTATACCGAGAAAGTTTCCCTGGCTAAAGTAAGGCCACAGCAGGGTGGAAGCTTATAGCTTATATACTGCATATGACCCACCCAGGTTCAATACCGGCATCCCATATGGTCCCTCAGGCCTACCAAGAGTAATTCCTGAATGCAGAGCCAGGAATAACCCTGAGCATTGTAAAATGTATCCAAAAAACCTCCAAAAGGTTATTATTATCATTATTATTATCATAATTATTATTATTATTTATTTTTTTTTAATTTTTATTATACCACCATGAAACATACAATTACAAAGGTGTTCATAATTGGTTCTTGGTAATACAGTATACCAGCACCATCCCTCCACCAGTGCCCCATTTCCACCACCAATGTACCCCTCCCCCTCCCGCCCACCCCCATGCTGCCTTAATAGCAGGTACCCCAGTTTCCTCTCTTTCTCTCTCTGTCTCTCTCTCTGTCTCTGCATATCTCTCCCTCTTATTTTACACATTGTGGCTAGCCCTGCAGATATTTAGAGTTTATCACTTAAGTCTCTTTGTGTATATTCAATGGTGAGTTTTAATCTGCCATTACCATTTCCCCACATTTAGTAAAACACTGGTATCTATTTATGTCAAAATGGATTCTAGATCTCAACATCAGACATGAATCTATAAGATACATCGAAGAAAACATAGGAGAAATGCTCTCCGACATCGAAACGAAAAGTATCTTTAAAGGCGACACACCACTGACCAAGCAAATGGAAGCAAAGATAAACAAATGGGATTATATAAAACTAAAAGCTTCTGTACCTCAAAAGAAACGGTGACCAAGATACAAAGACAATCGACAGAGTGGGTAAGGATATTCACCCAATACCCATCTGACAAGGGTTTAATATCCAGGATATATCAGGCACTGGTAGCACTCCACAAGAAAAAAACAGCCAACCCCATCAAAAAATGGGGAGACGAAATGAACAGAAGCTTCCAAAAAGAAGAAATTCGAATGCCCAAAAGGCATATGAAAGAGTGTTCTTCATCTCTAATCATCAGGGAGATGCAAATCAAAACAACAATGAGGTAGCACCTCACACCACAGAGACTGGCACACATCCAAACAGCAAGAACAACCGTGCTGGCGTGGGTGTGGGGAAAAAGGGACTCTCATCCACTGTTGGTGGGAGTGCCGACTGGTCCAGACCTTTTGGAAAACAATATGGGCATTCCTCCGAAAACTAGATATTGAGCTCCCATTTGATCCAGCAATAGCACTCCTGGGAATATACCGAGAGACCGAAAAACACATAGCAGAAACACTATCTGTACTTCTTTATTCATCTCTGCGCTATTCACTATAGCTAGAATCTGGAAACAACCTAAATGCCCGAGAACAAAGGACTGGCTAAAGAAACTGTGGTTCATCTACACTATGGAATACTATGCGGCTGTCAGAAAAGATGAAATTATGAAATTTACCTGCAAATGGATGGACATGGAGACTATCATGCTGAGTGAAATTAGTCAGAAGGAAAAGGACAGATATAGAATGACTGTATTCATTAATATGTCAAAAGTTATTTTCTTAGCTGAGTTTTATCCCAACATGCCTATTTCTGCTTTGGCTCGTTTAATTTAAAGCAATGTTAAATATAATGGGTGTTTAGTGAATGCATATAATGGAAAATAGAATGAAAATCTATAACACTTAAAAATATTTGACCTTCACTGTTTTTCTGCCTTCACTACTTGTATATTACATTAAATATTTAAAATAAAATGTTCCTTTGAATAAAGAAACAACATTTTAATATTTATCTCAGAGAAAGTATTTGGAACCTATATATGTTATTTATTTAACATTTTTAATTTTATCAGTTTCATACATAATAAAATATATCAAAAGCATTAATATATTAATATTAATATATACATTAATATTATGCATATAATACATAATACATAATATTATGTATTATGTTCATAATACATATCCCACTCTATATTCATTCTTCATTATTTATCTTTCTTGAAACCTAATCCTCTTTACTTATACTACTAGAAGAACTTGATATACGTGGCTAGTGGGTGCGATTCTTATTAATATAAGCACGGTTACTCATTTTAAAAGGTAGCTAAATGCAAAGAGTTAAAATATCTGTCACAATTATTAAGTTATGGGAAAGCTGTGGTACCTCAATAGTGAATATGTTATGCCAAAGTCATTATTTCAAAAGAATTTAAATGCCTAGTTACTGTGTAATTGGTTTGGCACAGCCTCTAATCCTATTTTATATCATCAGGAAAATAGATGCTGCTTAAATTAGTGTTTGTTTATTTCAATATACAGGCTCCAGATAAAAAGAAGCAGAAATATATGGAAAGAATTAGTGTCAAGCACTGTATTAAAATGAAATTACTCTCTTGCTAAGGCTCAATAAAAGTCTTCCTTGAAATAATTGCTCTTGAATATTACTAAAAGTTCTATTTTGATAAAAAATCTCTACCAAATTACTCTGAAGGTCTAGAGCTTTTGGAACTTTGTGGTATATGCGGAAATGGGGCTTAACTATCTTGATAAAACAGATTTTATAGTTTTTCTGAATTCTACAGGAATTTTTGTGCTTTGAAATATCTGCGTTTGACATAATTTTCTATATTGCCCTAGTCAAATACAAGTTTGTGGAAGTCATCCTGGAAAAAAAATGTCAGGAGTGAATAAACTAATTTCTCAGTTTTTAAGTATGTGTTTTGTGTTTATTCATTTCACTCATGAGATAAGAGTAAATCTTCCCAATGTACAAGAAAATAATATTGGGAAGACAAATTCCATATTGGTGCTGCTACCATGATCTTTTTATTTATTAAATTTGTGATATGTACAAATTTCTTTATAGTATTATGAATTTTATTATTTTTAATTTTATAATATTTCTTATTCCACCGTGAGGTATACAATTACAAAGATGTTCATATTTGGGTATTGGTCATACAGTGTTCCAGCACCCATCCCTCAACCAGTGCCCGATTTCAACCACCAAATGTGCCCGATTCCCCTCCTCTCCTCCTCTAGCCTGCCTCTATGGCAGGTTTTTTTTTTAAATCTCTTTCTCTCTCTCTCTCTTTTCCTTTCCTTACACATTGTAGATTGCAATACATACATTTAGAGGTTATCATGTTCATCTTTTTGCCTGTATTTAGTGCTCAGTTCTAGGCTGGTATAAGCACTTTCAACAATTATTAGCACACTGTCCCATTCTCTTCCCTAACCTCTGACTCTCACACATTTGTGGTAATCCCAAACTTCCCACCTTTGAAAAGACCTCCTGATCCATGTTTCGACTGACTTTGGATATAGGTATCATAATATATATGCATATATATATTATATATATTTATTTTATATATATATATATATATTTAGTCATGCAAATAAATGCAGTCATTCTATTTCTGTCTTTTTCTTTCTGGCTAATTTCACTCAACATGATCCTCTCCATGTCCATCCATTTATAGGCACATTTCATAACTTCATTTTACCTAAAGCTGCATAGTATTCCACTCTGTAGATGTACCAAAGTTTCTTTATCTAGTCATAAGTTCTCGGGCACAGTGGTTGCTTCCAGATTCTGGCTATTGTGAATAGTATTGATATGAAAATAAAAGTGCAGATGGTGTTTCCGCTGTGTGTTTTTGGCTTCCCAGAGTATATTCCCAAGAGTGGTATGGCTGAGCCAAATGGAAGCTCAATTTCTAATCTTTGGAGAAATGTCCATACTGTTTTTTAAAAGCGACTGTACCTGTTGACATTCCCACCAACAATGGATGTGAGCCCCCTTTTCCCCACATCCACGCCAGAAGTTGTTGTTCTTGCTCTTTCGGATATGTGCCCATCTCTGTGGTGTAAGATGATATCTAATTGTTATTTTTGATTTAGAGCAATAGTAATTAAACAGCATGGCATTGGAATAAAAACAAACCTGTGGACTTACAGAATAGAATTGAGTGTCCTGACACCCATCCTCAAACACATGATCATTTAGTCTTTTGATAAAGGTGCAAAAGAGTCCAAAATGAAGCAAGGAAAGCCTCTTTAACAAGTGGTGCTGGGAAAACTGGACAGATACATGTAAGAAATGAATTTGAACCTGTGTCTAACACCATGCACAAATATCAGATCTAAATCAGGGCCGGAGCTATAGCCCAGCGGATAGGGCGTTTGCCTTGCATGCAGCCAGCCCATGCCAGCCCGGGTTCGATCACCGGCATCCCATTTGGTCCCCAAGCACCACCAGGATAGTTCTTGAGTGCAGAGCCCCGGAGTAACTCCCTTAGCATTGCCGGGTGTGACCCAAAAAACCAAAAAATAAAATGGATCAAAAATCTCAATATCAGACCTGAATCCATAAAGTATGTTGAAGAAAATATAGGAAAACCCCCATGACATTGAAGCTAAAGGCATCTTCAAAGGCGAAACACCAAAAACAAACAACTAGAATAAAAGATAAACATATGGGACTACATGAAAATAAAAAAAGCTTCTTTACCTCAAAAGAAACAGTGACCAAGATGAAAAAAAAGACAGTCCACAGAATGGGAATGAATATTCACCCAATAGCCATCTGATAAGGGGTTAATATCCAGGATATATCAGGCACTGGTAGAAATTTACAAGAAGAAAACAGCCAACCCCATCAAAAAATGGGGAAACGAAATGAACAGAAACTTTGACAAGGGAAGAAATTCGAATGGCCAAAAGACATATGAAAAAAAGTGCTTGTCACCATTCATCTATAGCATTATTAATTTAAAAAATAATTTCCTTTTTTAGGATATGTGTCCTAACCATTTGCCTGGAAAATTGGTGTTCTACATTTTTGAGAGCCAATAATATCCCCAGATTCTATGAATATTAACTCTCAAAGACCCTCAGTATGAATGAAGATCAAGGTAAATATTTAAGAAATAGGTAAAATAAAACATAGACTGCAGACATTATTGTTTCATATAATTTACTACTTTTGAATGATTTATATTATTACATAACCCTCTTTTCTCTATTGATCCTAATCAACACGGGTCGGGTGGGGAAAGAGTGTGTGTGAGTCTATTGTGCTAGTTTCCCTGTCTGCAAACACAAAATACAGATGATTTTAGATTATTTAGATGTTAGTTAATGCCCTTTTATTTTTCTTGGCTGTTACTTTTCCCCCCTTTGGGTCTTTCTATTTCTATGATTTCTGTGCTTCTCTTAACATCTGAAAAGAGCTAGAGAGACAACATAGGGAGTCTGGATTTAAAGAAAAAAGAAATTTCTTTGCCTAAGCTTTTAGTTAGAAAACAAATAATATGATTTATATATACATATGTGTGTGTATTGTGTGCTTCACACCTAGATGTTTCATATTACCCTAACATATAGTGTGCATTTACCTCTAAAAATTCTGTGCTCAGTGATCATTCCTGGCATATTGTCTAACACATGTCTCCCCCTGCATGTGCAGAGGAGCATAGCTAGCGCTAGGGATTGAGTAGGAGTCAGTTACCTTCCAGGCAAGTGTCTAAATCCCTGGACTGTTTTTCTACATTTATGTTTTCTGTCTGAGATAGATTTTTCT
This sequence comes from Cryptotis parvus, assembly GCA_021461705.1. NCBI lineage: Eukaryota > Metazoa > Chordata > Mammalia > Eulipotyphla > Soricidae > Cryptotis > Cryptotis parvus. The sequence continues at coordinate 83,914 of JAJIBD010011139.1, forward strand.
AAAAAATCTCTTTTGAGAGGCTAGAGAATGATACAATGAGGTAAGGCACTGGCCGTGCATTTAAATACATAGCATTTCAGAAGTAAGTGATACCAACATCACTTCAACATTTTCAAAAGGTTTTAAATTTTTTTAATTGATGTTAAAAATCATTCTTGTGCCTCAGAGAGTAAAGTTTTTCCTCAACATTTTCATCTTCGCTGAAACAGTATTTAACCAACTTTTTAAAAAGTTATTAAACTACAGTTTGCCATTAAATTGATCTCAGTTTTAGTCTGCACCCAACTTATTGCCTGGGAGTCTTTTCTGGCCATGCTTTGGGACCATGTGTTGCTGGAGATCAAACCAGGCACCCAGGATGATGCAAAGTATATAGTCCACTTTTGTGCTGTTCCTCTCTCTCTCTCCCTCTCCCTGACACTCTGGTAGTGCTCAGGAGCCATGCAGTGCTTTGGATCAAACTCCAGGCTTAGCACACATAAGGCATTTCAATTTTCACATCAACTATTTTTGGGGAGTGATTATTGTTTGGTTTTTATTTGTGGGCCACAACAGATGATGCTCAGGGCTTACTATTGGTTCTGTGCACAGGGATCACATCTGGAGGGCCCTGGGAACTATATGGGGTGCCAGAGAGTGAACCCAGTTAGGCAGATGGAAGGCAATTGTATTATTGTTCAGGACCCAGATATTGGCTGTTTCTGATGAAATGTTATTTTACAGATAATTTCAGTTTTCTTATTTTTATATTTAAATTTACTTGTTCTCTGATGGGTAGTCTATTTTACTGAACATCTGTTTTCATCTCACCGCTTTTTTTCTAATATTTCAAGTTAGAATTGTTTATATGCTAGGAATCAGGATACAGCTCAAAAAACTCCCAGTTCTTCCTCGGGAAAAAGAAGATGGGAGGCATCACCTTTCCCAACTTCAAACTCTACTACAAGGCAGTAGTAATTAAAACAGCATGGTATTGGAATAAAAACAGACCTGTGGATCTATGGAATAGAATTGAGTATCCTGACACCCAACCTCAAACACATGATCATTTAATCTTTGATAAAGGTACAATGAGTCTAAAAATGGAGTAAGGAAAGCCTCTTCAACAAGTGGTGTTGGGAAAACTGGCAGTGACATGTAAAAAAATGAATTTGGACCTGTGTCTAACACCATGCACAAAAATCAGATCAAAATGGATTAAAGATCTCAATATCAGACTTGAATACATAAAGTACATTGAAGAAAATATAGGAAAAACCCTCCCACGACATTGAAGTTAAAGGCATCTTCAAAGGTGAAACATTACTAACAAAGCAACTAGAAGAAAAGATACACATATGGGACTACATGAAACTAAAAAGCTTCTGCACCTCAAAAGGTGACTAAGATACAAAAAGCAGTCCACAGAATGGGAAAGAATATTCACCCAATACCCATCTGATAAGGGGTTAATATCCAGGATATATCAGGCACTGGTAGAACTTTACATGAAGAAAACAAACAATCCCATCAAAAAATGGGGGAGAAGAAATGAACAGAAACTTCAGCAAGGAAGAAATTCGAATGGCCAAAAAAAAGCATATGAAAAAATGCTCATCATCACTAATCATCAGAGAGATGCAAATCAAAACGACAATGAGATACCACTTTACACCACAGAGACTGGCACATATTCAAAAGAGCAAGAACAACAAGTGCTGGCGTGGATGTGGGGAAAAGGGGACACTCATCCATTGTTGGTGGGAATGCCGGCTGGTGCAGCCTTTCTGGAAAACAATATGGACTTTCCTCCAAAGACTAGAAATTGAACTCCCATTTGACCCAGTCATACCACTCCTGGGAATCTACTCTGGGAAACAAAAAATACGCAGTGGAAACACCATCCCTACTTTTATGTTCATAGCAGCATTATTCACAATAGCCAGAATCTGGAAGCAACCAGAGTGCCCGAAAATCGATGACTGGATAAAGAAGCTTTGGTACATCTACACAATGGAATACTATGCAGCTGTTAGGAAAAATGAAGTTATAAAATTTGCCTATAAATGGATGGACATGGAGAAGATTATGTTGAGCGAAATTAGCCAGAAGGAGAGAGTCAGATACAGAATGACTGCATTTATTTGCATGGAATAAATATATATGTACATATTATGATACCAATATCCAAGGTCAAGTGAAACATATATCAGGAGGTCTTGTCAAAGGTGGAAATTATCACAAACATGTGGTAGTCAGAGGGTAGGTAAGACAGAAAAATGGAACACTGTGCTAATAATTGTCGAGGGTACTAATGCCAACCTAGAACTGAGCATTAAATAGAGGCAAAAGGATACACATGACAACCTTTTAATGTATGTTCTGTAATCCATAGTCTGGAAGGGAAGGAAAAGAGAAAAAGAGAGAAAGGGAAAGAAATAAAGAACCTGCCATGGAGGTGGGATGGGAAAGGGGGGAGGGAACCGGGGGACGTTGGTGGTGGGAGATGGGCACTGGTGGAGGGACGGGTGCTGGAACACTGTATGACCAAAACCCAAATATGAACTTTCTAATTGTATATCTTTTTATTTGTATATCTCACGGTGGTATAATAAAATACTTAAAAAAAAACTCCCAGTTCTCAGTATTCTCAGAGCATTCTTTAATTGTTTAGGAGGTTCCAAACAACAACAACAACAACAACAACAATCTCATAAGGAGAGAAACACCAGTATAATTTTTCTGCTTATAGAAAGTAGTTTTAGTAAAAATATTCCTCAAATAAATGACAAGTAGCAACTCCCCAAATATTAGTTACTTGTCAATTTTCATGTTTTTATTTTAAACCTAAATTGATTTTGCTGCATAACTATCCCTGAGCTTATTGATAACTGCAAATAGATTTTTTTAAAAAGTGTCATAAGAAATTATTTTTTATTAGGCATCGTTAAACTGATACTTTATGCTCATCAATTGATTCATCATAACACAGTATGTGTATATGTATGTATGTGTGTGTGTGTGTGTGTGTGTGTGTGTGTGTATGTTTGCTTGTAAGGACAAAAGAGACAGTGCTGGGGAGGAAAAATAGGATAAAAGCAATATCAATTTGAGAGTTAGAGAAAATAAAAAGAGCTAAAGCTTGATGACTAAAATCTAATACCGGAACCTGGCAATTATGAGCTGGAGGTATTCATGCAATTTATGAGTAACCCTATTTTTTGGCTGAAGCATAATTCAAAGGAATCACTCACTGCTTGAAAGAAAGCCCAGGTACATTGGCACAGTCACTAAAAACATTTCCATAGTGCTTCCAGCAGCTTTTTATTACTGAAAGGAATATAAGTGGTAAACCTCTCTCACTTGGGGCTTCAAAGATAGCCACCTACAGGCGTTTTTACTTCCTTAGTGTTAAAAGATTAAGTCATCATTCTTTTCAAGCGTTTCAGTAAGAACAGCTTAATAATGTCATATATTGGAGTGTGAGATGGGGGATGTTAACTATTTCCAACCTGCACTTACAAAGAGTTTTCCTGGGAAGGTTTTTCTGAAGGTCACAATGAAGCAGCGACTCTCTAGTCTGCAGCCCTTTAAAACTCAGCAAGAAGTTGTTTGAATGGAAACGTCATGCCTTTGGCTCCTGCTAAGCATCTCTCTGACATGTGGAGTAATCAAGACCTGGTGAAAACAGTTCCCTCCGCGACCTTGAGCCTGATTGATAGTGATGGGAGGCTGCTTTGCTCATGGGATCTCAGAGAGCAGGGGTTTGTTTATGCAGAAAGGAAAGGCCACACTAACCCCATTAAAATCTGACTGACACCCATTGCAGTGAATTCCTAGGATAAAAAACTGATACTTGATAATCTTTCATTGAAGCAGTGTGTGCAAAGGTCTATGAAAGAAGAATTAAGTTAATAAGAACAGATGTTTTAAGGGCAGCGCATCCTTAACTCAAATGAGGTATTTTTAGAATGGGTGGCTCTGTCATGAGATTTCCTCTAAAATAGGTAAACTTAAAACATGCCTGTGAATGTGTGGCACAACTCTCTCCCCAAGTTGCTCTAGAAGACTGTTCAGTCTTAAAATGTTAGTCAACACAGTTCTCCAGCAAGTCACTGCTAATCAGTAAGAGTGGGAGTAACAAAGTCTTCAATTGCATAAACAAAATTAGCCCTACTTTAATTCTATTAGTTTTGTAGATAGTCAAAAGACGGATGACAAAATTCTTTAGTGTTTACGTTTATGGAGAAAGAATTGTGTGATAAGTGTAACATCTGTTACTATTGTTGTTATCCTGACAGTTCATGAGGTCAGTCAATTAAGGATTACATCAGCATCTTGTTGTAATGTACATTTAGATTCAGTGGGT
>JAJIBD010011140.1:0-31766 GCA_021461705.1 Cryptotis parvus
AAAAAAAAAAAAAAAAAAGAAACATTCCAGAGGCCAGAATTCACTCTATGATTGAAACTCCACTCATATTCTCTAATATTCTTTGGGGGAAAATTAAAGCTGTCAACAGCATTTGTTATTGTCACATATTCTGAAAACAGCAGCCATACCATCCTATTAAGCCAGAGGGCAACTGGCTGAATCCTGGTAGGCTGCAATCTATTTTTTTTCTTTTTGGGCCACACCCAGCGATGCTCAGGGGTTATTCCTCCTGGCTCTGCACTCAGAAATTACTTCTGGTGGTGTGCGGGGACCATATGGGATCCCAGGGATCGAATCCAGGTTGGCTGCATGCGAGGCGAACGCCTCCCCACTGGACTATCACTCTGGTCCCGATTTTTTTTTTTAACAGGTTGTAATCTTATGAGCATACAGTTGCTTTTTTTGGTTTGCTTTTAGTCACACCCAGTGGTGCTCAAGGGCTTATTTTTGGTGGGGTGTGGTGCCAGGGATCAAATCTAGGTGGGCTGAGTGCAGGCAAGCACTTTAGCCTCTACACTAACTTCTGTCCCCGAAGACTGTTTGCTGACTTGTTTGTTTGTTTAGGGGCATACAGTTGCCTTTTAAGGGCATGCTAAAGAGGGGCCAGGAGAGAGCACAGCTGGCTTGCAGAGACACCAGTTTCAATTCCTGGCACTGCAAGTTCAGCCAAGCACTATCAGGGTAGTCCTGATGGCACCCAGCATTGCTTATGAAATCGCTTCACCCCGCGAAGAGAAATAGAAGCTTCCTGGGGCCGGAGCCATAGCCCAGCGGGTAGGGCGTTTGCCTTGTATGTGGCCGGCCCATGCCGCCCAGGTTCGATCCCCGGCATCCCATATGGTGCCCCGAGCACCGCCAGGAGTAACTCCTGAGTGCAGAGCCAGGAGAAACCCCTGAGCATTGCCGGGTGTGACCCAAAAAGCCAAAAAATAAATAAATAAATAAATAAAAAGAAGCTTCCTAACAAAGTTGACCCTGCTTCCAACTTGACAAAATACTTCTTTCACTCAGTCGTTAAGTCTTATCTGACACTGCAGATAAATTTCTCTAAAAAAAAATGTGGGGCTGGAGGCGATAGCCCAGCAGGTAGGGCATTTGCCTTGCACGCGGCCAGCCTGTGCCGCCCGGGTTCGATCCCGGCATCCCATATGGTCCCCGAGCATTGCCAGGAGTAATTCCTGAGTGCAGAGCCAGGAGTAACCCCTGAGCATCGCCGGGTATGACCCCCTCAAAAAAAAATGTTTTTTCTTTAAAGAATTTCCATCTATTTTTTGTTGCTTTGGGGTTATACTTTGGTACTAAGGGACTAGTCCTGGCATAGTGCCTGGGGTCAGTCCTGGTGACCGAGCAGGGGTTCCCACATTCAAAGCCCGTGCTCCAGTACTTGCAGTTATCTCTGCAGCCCTTTGACAGCCCCTCTCTTTAATGAGACTGAGCGATTCTCTTCAGCCCTGAAAGGTTCAAGGAACAACAACACAGCAGAATTTCCTTTGAAAGCTTCCAATGATATGTAATGATAACACTGTACTTGAACCTTTCCTATTTAAAAATATAGGAAAAGACACTGTTTCCTATATTTAACAAGGAACAGAAATATTTCCAGGGCACTGGGGAGATGGCTCATAGGCTGGAGTGCATGCTTTGCATTTGGGAGGCCTGGGTTTGATCTCTGGCCCTGAGCAATGTTCAGGAGAAGTCTCTGAGAACCTCTATGAATGGCCCCAAACGATAACCCTGGTCACAAGGGGCCAGAGTGATAGCACAGCGGGTAGGGCGTTTGCCTTGCAAGATGCCAACCTGGGTTTCATCCCTGGCATTCCATATGGTCTCAGAGAACGGCCAGGAGTAATTCCTGAGTGCAGGGCCAGGAGTTACCCCTGAGCATTGCCGGTGTGACCCAAAAAGCCACAAATCACTTAATCAATAAAAACACAGTCACACATGAAAGGCTCTTGAGCGGGGCGGTGAGGTGCTGCAGCAGGGCCAGCTGCCTACCTGACGTTGATGTCGGCCTGGTGCTCCAGCAGGAAGAGAGCGCTCTTGCTGTCCTGCCGCTGCATGGCCATGTGGAGCAGTGTCTGCCCATCCGACATGGTGTCATTAATGCAAGCCCCTGAGCCCAGCAGCTGGGCTGCGATTGTGTGCATGCCTGGAGAAGACAAATTATCAGCCCGAATGAACACATTCCGTCTCTCCCTCCTCAGTAGCAACCACAACAGACAAATCCTTGCAGCTTGTAAAGCGAGCAGTTTTCTTCTGGATGTTACAGGAATCACCCAAACAGAAAGATAATATACAACTAAATGATTAGCTCCAACCACTCCACAGCTCTCTTCTTCCCTCCCTCAAGTCCACCCTTTCTGGTGCCTACAGAACTATAGCCCCTGGCATAACCTTACCAGTCCACAACGCCAGGCCCAAAACAGTCTGGTCTCGGGAATCTTTCAGACTGAAGTCTGGAATGATTTGCAAGTTGTTGGTGGCGTGAAGAGCATTAGCTAAAGTTTTTGAAAGGAAAAGATTTGTTTTACCATCCCAATTTAAAGAGAAAGGTAATTCAGTTTTTTAATGGGCGGGCCGTAATTTATTTCCGAATACTCCTGGCGGTGCTCAAGGGACCCCGTGGGATGCCGGGGAACAGACCTGGGTCTGTCGTGTGCAAGGCCACTTCAGCTCCACAACACGATCTTTCTATACAAAGAGAACTGACGTGTCCTCTTGTGGGGGAGTGGAGTCCATTTGGGGACAATATTTTGGAGCAAAGCGGATTGGGAAAAGAGCTTTCCCCCTTCCCTTTTGCCTGTTGCTGTTTTGATGATTGGAACAGCCCATCTGGTTGCAGAATCTCACTGGAGTTTGAACATTTGGAATTGTGCTGCTTGGGGCTGGAGCCGATAGCCCAGCAGGTAGGGGATTTGCCTTGCACACAGCTGAACCGGGTTCGATCCCCAGCATCCCATATGTTCCCCCAAGCACTGCCAGGAGTAATTCCTGAGGGAAGAGCCAGGAGTAACCCCTCAGCATCACCACGTGTGACCACCCCCAAAAAAAAAAAAAAAAGAAAAGAAAAGAAATCATTCTGCTCGCACATGCTGGTTGGGGTGTGCCACAGATAATCCACTTAGCTTCACATCTGTGCCACGACAGGCAGGCGGTCTATTCTGAGTCACAGCCCCAGACCCCCAAAAATGAATTTCTTTAAAGTTTAACACATGAATAATCACAAAAAGGAAAACAGGGGCCGGAGTAAATCATACAGCAGAAGGGGAGTGTGTCTTTCATGTGGCTGACCCAAATGAGACCCCTGAGGCCACCAGGAATGATTCCTGAGCAGAGCCAGGAGTAAGCCCTGAGCATTGCAGGGTGAAGCCCAAAACAAAACCAAAGATAAAAAGGGAAAAACATGTTCCACTATGGAAACACTAATCATTTAATTGCTGAAAAATTAAAAGATAATTATGCCCAAGTGAAATTTTTCCACCTATTTCTGGCTCTGTGCTCAGGGACCACTCCTGGAGGCTGGGGGAAGATATGGGATGCTGGGGATCCAACTTGGGTCGGCTGCATTCAAGGCAAGAGCCCTACCCACCCCTACTATTGCGCTGGCACTATCATAGAACTTCTGTGAGAAATTGGGAGCCGGAGAGCTAGTACAGCGGGCAAGGTGCCTGCCTTTCACACGGCTGAGCTGGGTTTGACCCCAGCACCCTATATGCTCCTCCAGAGCCTGACAGGAGTTATCCCTAAATGCAGAGCACTGAGAAAAGCTGGGTATGGCTCAAAAAACGGCAAAAAACAGACAAAAAAGAAAAAGGGCACATTCTGTCTAAAAACTCTCTCTTCCTACCACAAGCACAGAATTGCAAAGTTAACAAAGATAGCCTTAACGGTTGTGGGGAAGAGTAACACAAACTTGAGAAGAGGACGGAGGAAACCCAAAGATGTTCTTTGTTTTGTTTCTGGATCACACACGGCGGTGCTCAGGGGCTGCTCCTGGCTCTGTGCTCTGTGCTGTCCCTGATGGTCACGGGTGAGCCGGGCAGGGGCAGGGATCAAGCCCTAGCCTCCCACGGCCAGGCACATGCTCAGTGAGGTGGCTCTCCCTGGCCTGAGCTTCTGAGGGTCGTGGGCTCCCCCCATTATAGGCCTTTCCTTGGTCTCTTTCCAGCTCCAGGATCACCTGCCAGGGAAGATCGGAGCCAGGAGAGACTGACTGGCACGTGTAGGACCACCCACGGTCAAAGCAATAACAGAGCCCAAGCCGAGGAACAATTGCTAATTAACTAATTTACAATGAACTAATTGTAAAGTTAGTGGTGGCTGTAGTATCTTAGCGGGAGGAATAGGCAGGCCCCTCCTGCAAATGCACAAAAGGAACAAAAGAGCTGAGAGTCAGACGATACACTTATCAAGTCTGACTGAAGACCAAAGGGGTAAAGAAAAACACCAGTTTTGCAATGAACAGGTCAAAGGCCACCGCCTGGGAGCCAAAGGGAGAGGCAGCAGCCCCCCAGCACTTACCTTTCTGCTCCAGGATGACGGACACCACATCGGGATGGTTGTAGGCAATCGCCATGTGCAGGGGTGTCTGCAGATAGATGCTGTCCCCCAAGCTGGGCAGGGCGGCAGCCTCCTTGGGCAAGGGCAGAGCTTCCTCTGTTTGGAGGTTGGGGTTGGCACCCTGCTGCAGGAGCTCTGCGGTGAGGTTTGCCAAGCCATGGCGGCAAGCTGTGTGCAACGGGGTTTCTCCCTAAGCAGAAACAAACATCCAGCTGAGGCACTAACAGGACGGGAAGCCCCCGGGCACCTACCAGCCTGGCGCTGCGGCTGCTCTCAGCAGCTCACCTCCAGGCCTGTGTCGGACGGGCTCAGATCCTCCTGCCCCACCCCCCTTCCCGCACACTTAGTCTGGAGAGGAAAAAGACTCTGGAGAGCTTCCTACACCACCACCAGCACCTGCTTCACCCGCCGGCCTTAAGTACCCTTCAATTAATACGCACTGTGCCAGTTATCTTAAAATATCCTTAAACTTCCATATCACTAAAACATTTCTGGGGATCTGGGCCACGCCAGCAGTGCTCTAGGGCTAATCCTCACTCCACGCTCAGGGGATGGTAGGGCCACAGGGACGCAGAGCAAGTGCCTTCGTTAACCTGTGCCATTTCTCTACAAATACAATAACATTCTTTTTTGTTTTCAGGATCATTCCTGGTGGGATTTAGAGGACGATATGTAGTGTAGTGGGTGGGAACCAGCTGGGCCACAACAACACAAGCACCTTACACGCTAGACTACAGCCCCACAAATGAAACCTTCTTGAAGGGAAGAGTCTCAGAGTTACGTCTCAGACATAAGCAGTGCTGACAGTTTGACACTTCTTCTTTTTTTTTTTTTTTTTTTTTTGCTTTTAGGGTCACACCCAGCAATGCTCAGGTGTTATTCCTGGCTCTGCACTCAGAAATTACTCCAGGGGGTGCTCAAGGAACCATCTGGGATGCCAAGATCGAACCCAGGTCGGCCGCGTGCAAGGCAAACGCCCTACTCGCTGTGCTATCGCCCCAGCCCAGACGCTTCTCCTCCTAAGCCCCTACCAGACACCCTATGTTTGGTCTCTCTGATCAGCCGACACCCTCAGTTTGAACTCTGACTGAGATCTTCCTTCCTCTACTTTGGATGTTTTTAATAGATTTTAATAGATATTCAAACACTAATCCTGAGAGATTTTCATATTTCTCAATGACTTTCATACTATATACAACCTGGAGTCAATAGGTCAATCTGCATTGTCTAGGGCTAGAGAGATACTATAGAGATGAAGGCTCTTGCCTTGCACATGGCCAAGCCTGGCTTGATGTCAAACAGCACATATGTCCCCCTGCCCCCATGCCCAGCGCAGCCAGGAGTGAGGCAAAACAGCAACCCCCACCACACACAAATACCCTACATGATAACAGCTTTGATTCTCTGGAACTTATTTTACATCTCTGAGTTATAGGTAACTGATAGCAGAACAAGAAATAATTCTTATCTATTAAGACACAAGTTTGCCTCACCCAAATGTGGAGAAGCTTTGCTTTTGAACCTGTTACACAGTAGCTTGATTTCCTCACTCATCCTCAAGTGATTTACTTATCAAATTATTTAATAAATAATAAGTTAAATTATTTACTAATTATTCATTAAGGAAATCTGGTATTAGGAGCTGAGAAGAAACTGCAGAGTCCTTGCTTTGTGTGTGAGGCCGTCGGTTTGATGCCTGGCACGACAAAATAAAACACAAATAACCTGACATCGCAGGACTGATACACTGCATCTGAGAGAAGATGCAGGTACATCCCACTGATGTACTAATTCCGCTCTTCCTCTGAAACTTGGCCCTTTGCATTCAAATACGGTATCAGAGGACTGAACTATAATACAGCGGGGAGGGCCTTTGCTTTGCACACGGCCGACCAGGGATGGATCCATGGCATTCCATATGGTCCCCAAACACCACCAGGAGTAATTCCTGAGTACAAAGCCAAGAGTAACCCATGAACACCATCGAGTGTGGCTCCCAAACAAACAAAATACCTAAAAATAACATCATGTAGCATCTTATGTCCCAACCCACAAGACACATATACTTAAATAGTTGACACATATACTTAAATAGCTCTCAGGGGTCAAATCCTCGGCTTCCGCTTCCTGCAGGCAAAGCACAAGCTCAGCCTCTGAAATGTATTGCTTGTTCGTTCTTTTTATCTTAAAGCACATGTATGCAATTATATGAAATTGGTATGAAATCAATTAACACACACAAAAAACGTGCACATGTATGCAAATTAAACCTAGGGCCTCAAATACGGAAGGGAACTGCTCTGCTGCTTAGCTACAATCCTGGGCATCCTGAAATAAATGATCGGTCCCATTTTATAGATGGGGAAACTAAGGCTCAGAAAGACTGAGTGGGCCAGAGCAATAGTACAGGGGTAGGGCACTTGCACACAGGCTAGCGGGGTTCACTCCCTGGCACCACATATAGGGTTCCCTGAGCCCCACCAGGAGTGACCCCGAGCCATGAGTAAACGCTGCAAACAAATGGATGTGGACCAAGAACAAAAAAAAAGATGAAATAACTGGCTTAAATAACTGGCTTAAACTCACGTAGAGGGAGGCAGGAAATGAAAATCAGCGAATCCAGGCAGCAACAGCAAAGGCTTTGTGCACAGGGTCTGTGACAAGTGCAGCAGGGGAGGCACCTGTCTCTCACACACAGAACCTGGTTCAGGCCTCCCGAGCCCTGGCAGGAGTGGCTTCGAGCCAGGACTAAATCCTAAGTCCCAGGAGAACCCAATAACAAAACACCTGAGACTACTATGGTAGTGTGGGTGTACATGTTTGAGCCTGAAATCCAGATGACCTTCTTTAAGTTCCAACATTCAGTAAATAACGATTGTTAAATGAAACAACCTACTAATAAACGAGGACAAAAGAACCTACTCACTGTTGTTTCTGACCACAGCATGTATTATTTTGATAAAAACTGCACAAAATAAATAAATGAATGAATAAATAAAAATGCTTCAGAGGGTTGGAGTGCAAAGCCGGGCAGGGGCCTTGGGCCAACCTAGCAGTGCACGGAACCAAGTGCCCCCAAGCACCAATACGGTATGAACAATCCCTGGCACCAGCAGATGTGCCCTCCAAAAGACAAACAATAAGAACCTAGAAACAATCTGTTCTAATGTGCTCCGTACCCACCACAGTTACTTCTACCACAGCTCTGTGGTTGCCCTGTCACACTCACCCACTTGTTTCTGTGGTTGACGTGGGCACCATTGGTTGCCAAGAAAAGAGCTGCTGCCTCATTTCCTGCTCCAGCAGCTCGCTGCAGTAAGCAATTTTCTGGAAGAAAAAGGACATATTCTCAGTGTGCATGAAAATGGCAGCAAGCTGAGTGCCTTACGTGCCCTTTCACCACCCTTCCCTCTGGCCAAGCCCACAATAGAAATCATTATTTCCCCATTTGGTTCTTGTGCCATAACCAGCTGTGCTCAGGGATCAAACCTGGAGGTGCTCAAGGAGCTGTATGCAGCGCTGAGGGCCAAGAGCCCGCCTGCTGTATTATCACACTCCAGTACCTCACAAACCATTTAGTTCATATAAGTGCTTTGCATGTGGACACAGAGATTTTCCACTTGTCACCTCCCAGGACCAGACATGATTTAAGTCTCCTTACTGAGGGTGAATGAGAACAAGATCTCTTCTGCTACTGACACTGCAGGCCAGATCTTCGGTGGTGAGAAGCCCACCACCTGCCTTTTGGTACAGAGCAGTATCCCTAGCTTCTGTACACGAGATGCCAACAGAATCCCCAACCTTATTTTTTTTTGCTTTTTTGGGTCGCACCTGGTGATGCTCAGGGGTTACTCCTGGCTCTGCACTCAGGAATTACTCCTGGCGGTGCTCAGGGGACCATATGGGATGCCGGGAATCGAACCCGGGCCGGCTTAGGCCGGCCACGCAAGACAAATGCCCTACCTGCTGGGCTATCGCTCCGCCCCAACCCCAACCTTATTTTGGCAATCAAAATTGTGGCCTATTTGGCTCATTGCTCATTACTCAAAGTGAATTTCTATCTTAGAAACAGAGATTGTACTAAAAAAAAATAAAGTTGCCTAAATATTCTCAGTGGGTTCAAGTGTGAGACACTCCTCGTCCCTGCCTGAAAACCACTGGGCAATGTGAACATTTAAGCCCCTGTGACCTTACGTTTTTTTCCACAAAAAAGATGATTTTAAATACTCAGTTGTATTTATTTTTGCTTTTGGGCCACATGCAGCTGTGGTCAGGATTTACTACTGGGTCTGTTCTCAGGGGTCACTCTCAGGAGTGCTCCCGACCATATGCACCACATGCAGCGCCAGGGATTAAACCTGGGCGAGCTGGTGCAAGGCAAAGTACCTTCCCCCACTGCGTTCTCTCGGGAACGTAAGCGACTCCGTTTTTTTTTTTTTCTTTTTGGGTCACACCCGGCAATGCTCAGGGGTTTCTCCTGGCTCTGCACTCAGGAATAACTCCTGGCGGTGCTCGGGGGACCATATGGGATGCCAAGAATCGAACCCGGGCCGGCATGGGCTGGCTGCGTGCAAGGCAAACGCCCTACCCACTGGGCTATCTCTCCGGCTCCAAGTGACTCAGTTTTTTTTTTTTTCTTTTTTGGGTCACACCCGGCGATGCTCAGGGGTTCCTCCTGGCTCTGCACTCAGGAATTACTCCTGGCGGTGCTCGGGGGACCATATGGGATGCCGGGGATCGAACCCAGGCCGGCACAGGCCGGCGGCAAGGCAAACAAGCGCCCTACCCGCTGGGCTATCGCTCCGCCCCGTGACTCAGTTTTAATTCTAGTCTTAAACATATTCTCTGCTTGGGAATGTTTGGCTCAACACTATCTTTTAAAAATAAAAATCATAGAAAGCAAAAAGGAGTGTTTTTGCCTTTCCTCTCACAATTGTTTTAATTCTGGAACAAACACTGTTCTATTAAAATTCATTTCCAAGGCTGAGAAAGATAGTACAATGAATAGGGCACTTAACTTGCATGCAGTCAACTGGGGTTAGATTCCTGGAACCACACATGGTCCCCAAATCCCCACCAGGAGTGACCTCTGAGCAGACCCAGGAGCATGCCCTGAGCACAGCTGGGTGTGGCTCTAAAACCAACCAAACCAACCAACAAAAGAAGATCTGGAGAGCCAGAGAGATAGCTCATAGTCTGGACCACAGCAGAAGTCCTGCGTGTGATCTCAGGCACTGCTGATGGCCCCAACAGATACTTCTGATGGTCCCCAATTAATTACTGAATTAACATATCTTTAATACTTTTGTTTCTACTAAGGATAGAATCCACCTAAACAAAATCGTTTTTTGGATACAGTGCTTTGTTTCGCAGACATGGGGCAGAGCTGCTACTGGCTCTCCCTGTGACCAGCCACTCACGAGGCGCCCGGGGAGGGATGGCAGGTTCTAACCCTGGCCCACCATCCCCGCAGAGCCTCGCAACAAGCCAGACGACCCCCCACTCCATGAGGGCCTCCATTTTCCACATCAGGACTTCTCTCTCTTCAGACCTCCACCCAGCAGACCAGCCTATCACAGCTTGGCATGTGCGGCCGCAAGCGGCGGGCGGTTCATCAATAAATGCTGGACTTAGAGATGCCTACAAGAGTATGCTACCTGCACGGCAGAGCCTGGCAAGCTACCCGTGTTGTATTTGATATATATGCCAAATACCAGTAACAATTATAGACCTCATTCCGGAATGGATTGAGGCTCTTTATGTTCCTGGAGCAAGCAGATGCCTTGGGCTCTACTAGCATGAGACAGGACATATGGAGATGTTACTGGGGCCCGCTCGAGCAAATCGATGATGAACGGGAAGACAGTGACAGTGACAGCTTTGTTTCTAGGCTATATACACCCAGCAGTGCTCAGAGGTTATTCCTAGTTCTCTTCTTAGGAATGACCCTGGGCAGTTCTTTGAAACCCTAAGTGGTGCATGCAAACCAAGAATGCCTGCATTGCCTCTCCTCCTTACTATCTCTTTGGCCCTGGGATATAATTTTTATTTATTTATTTATTTATTTATTTTTGCTTTTTTGGGTCACACCCAGCAATGCTTAGGGGTTACTCCTGGCTCTTTGCTCAGGAATTAGTCCTGGCGGTGCTCGGGGGACCATATGGGATGCCGGGGACCGAACCCAGGCCGGCATAGGCCGGCCGTGTGCAAGGCAAACACCCTACCTGCTGGGCTTGGGGGAGGCGGTTGCGGATGGGGGTGGGAGGTTGAACCCACACCCAGCGATGCTCAAGAGTTCTTCTTCTTCTTCTTCTTCTTCTTCTTCTTCTTCTTCTTCTTCTTTTTTTTTTTTTTTGCTTTCTGGTTCATACCCAGCAACACTCAGGGTTTAATCCTGGCTTTTTGCTCAAAAATTACTCCTGGCGGTGCTCGGGGGACCATATGGGATGCGGGGATCGAACCCAGGTTGGTTGCGTCGTGAGGCAAACACCCTACCCTTTGTGCTATAACTCTAGCCCTCAGGAGTTACTCTTGGCAGGGCTCAGGAACCATATGGAATGCCAGAGATTGAACTCAGGTCAGCCTCATGCAGGCAAAGGGCTTATCTGCTGTACTATCGCTTCAGTCCCCTGGAATATAATTTTTTTTTTTTTTTTTTGCTTTTTGGGTCACACCTGGCGATCCCAGGGGTTACTCCTGGCTCTGCACTCAGGAATTACTCCTGGCGGTGCTCGGAGGACCATATGGGATGCCGGGGACCGAACCCAGGCCGGCAGAGGCCGGCTGCGTGCAAGGCAAATGTCCTACCCGCTGGGCTATCGCTCCGACCCCCTGGAATATAATTTTTAAGAAGATGATGAGATTGGGCATATTCAGGGTGGTATGGCCTAGGAAGGTGAAAAGAACTTTAAGGCCAAAATACATGAAACAGAGTAAGTAAATAAAAGTGGCTGATCTTATGGTGGGGCCCCATGTATGCAAGTATGTAGTCTACCACTGAGCCACATCCCTGGCCCTACATAGGTGTGTTCTACCTTAAAAATACTTGGAGTCTGGGCAAATTTTCTGAAGTAAAAACACAAGCAATTTAAGTTTTAACTGTAGTTAATTTTTTTTTTTCTTTTTTGGGTCACACCCAGCAATGCTCAGGAGTTTCTCCTGGCTCTGCACTCAGGAATTACTCCTGGCGGTGCTCGGGGACTATATGGGATGCCGAGGATAGAACCCAGGTCGGCCGCGCATACAAGGCAAACGCCCTGCCTGCTATGTTATCACGCAGGCCCTTATCTGTAGTTAAAATTATATGCAAAATAATTATCCTAATAAAGGCACTCAGTTTCTAATTCTGAGCACGACAGTGACGGACTATATCATGACCTCCAGACTCTCCTAGGTACATACACTTTACCTGTCATTGTATCAGGTGCATTCGTGTTGCTGCCACGCTGAATAAGTCTGGCTGCAAAGCTGTTTTCATCGAATGAAGTTCCATTGACTACTGGCAGGTCTTCAAAGGGGTTCACAGCCTGGTCAGAAGACACGGTGATATACTGCACTGCCAGCCACAGCGCTGTGCTGCCCTCATGGTCCTTCAGTTCTAAATCTAATCTGAAATTAGGACACAAGGTGAACAACAAGTCTCATCTTCAGACACCTCATACTGGCAACAGCCTTATTTCCCCCTTGTTTCTTTCTGGAAATCTATTTCCTCCTTCTTTCTTAAGTAGGGGAAGTACTGAGGAATCACCAGGGCTCCCAGCAGTGGAGCTTGTGGAGATCATGTGTTGCCCATGACAAAACTCAGGTCCCTGCATTTGCGGAGCAAATGCTTGACCTCTTGAGCTATTTCCTTGGACCTGAACAACAAAACAACCCCTCCCCCATAACACAGTGCTGGAGGCCATTACTGACGGGTGCTCAAGGGTCTCTCTCAGTGGTGCTCGGAGGACCAGGCGCTGTTGGGGACTGAAGCTGAGTTGCATGCAAAGCACATGCCATCCACCTGGTCCCTGTACAAGTCCTTCTGTTTCACTTCTCGGTTTGGGGCCACACCCAGAGCCCAGAGCTGTTCAGGACTACCTCCTGGCTCAGTACTCTAGAATCATTCTGGCTTGGGAGAACATTTGAAATGCCAGAGATCAAACCCAGGTCAGCTGCTTGCAAGGCAAGCGTCTCCATGCTGTACTATCGCTCTGACCCCATGAAAGTTTATAATTTTACTGTTAGCTAATTTAGAAATTCTTAATACTAAGACTTAAAAAAAAACTTTGCCCCCTCACAAACCCACCCTCACAACTGTTTTTTGCATCTCTCCCTCATCTTTCTACGTACTGTTTACACTGCAGCAACTGATTGAAGACGTATTCATTCCTGGCCACGATGGACAAGTGTAAGGGAGTTCTGCAGAATGAAAAAAGACAGGCACAATCGGCGACCACTCCCAGAGAGAGCAAATACACCAGGCAGAATTACGATCCACAAGAAATTCCCTTTTTTTTTCTTTTTTTGCTTTTTTTTGGTCACACCCGGCAATGCTCAGGGGTTTCTCCTGGCTCTGCACTCAGGAATTACTCCTGGCATGCTCGAGGGACCATATGGGGTGCCGGGGATCAAACCTGGGCTGGCATAGGCTGGCTGCGTGCAAGGCAAATGCCCTACCCGCTGGGCTATCGCTCCAGCCTAAGAAATTCTATTTTTAAACATGTGTGTGTCTTGTGCGCCGCACACACACACACACACACACACACCACGCACGCACACACACACACCCCAAGTAAATAGATTCACTAATACTTTACCATTTACTCGGTGGCAAAAAGGACAAAAAATAAAAAAAAATTAAATATAAAAAGCTCTCCAATTAAACACTAACACTTACTGGATATATATATATATATATAAAAATATATATATATATATATATATATATATATATATATATATATGGTTGTTGTTTTTTTTTTGCTTTTTTGGGTCACACCCAGCAATGCTCAGGGGTTACTCCTGGCTCTGCACTCAGGAATTACTCATGGCGGTGCTCGGGGGACCATACGGGATGCCAGGAATCGAACCCGGGCCGGCATGGGCCGGCCGCTGCAAGGCAAGCGCCCTACCCGCTGGGCTATCACTCCGCCCCTATATATGTATTTTTAAATTATAAGTATACTTTCCATTTTATCGAATTGGATTATCAATATACTTTGTTGCAATTTTCTTTTTTTTAATTTATTTATTTATTTTTAACAATTACAAAAATGCTCATGTTTGGGTTTCGGCCATGCAGTGTTCCAGCATGGATGTGTATATTTAATATTTAAATAGCACTTTCAGGGCCACTCTGCAAGTGGTCAACCTGGGATCAGCCCATTTAGTCCCCGCGCACCGCCAGGAATAATTCCTGGGTCTAGAGGCAGGAGTAAGCCCTGAGCATCACCAGGTGTGACCCCACACCCAAAATAAAATAAAGGAAGTATAGCATTTTCTATCAGAGACATGCAATTCCTGTAACTAACCTGCACATCCTAAAAATAATTTTTAGGACTTTTGGGGGATCAAATAAGGATCAATTATTTGGCGGATCGAATAAGGTGTCCAGGATGGAACGTGGGTCAGCAGCCAGCAAATCAAGCTTCTCAGCCCCTGTATTACTCATTTTATCCCTAATAATAGTTTTTTTGGTAGGGCTTTTGATGTAGCTCAGTGACAGAACACATGCTTTATTTATGTTAATGCCTTGGTTCAATCCCTAACACCAGAAAGAACTATTCTGATGTTCCTGTAAGTTTCTGTTTTACCAGAATACTCAGAATGCAACAAGCAGGAGCAGATGAAAATGTCATTTAACATTCTTCACTGTTTTCCCTTAGCCTTAAAGTACCTGAGTGAACTGTCACTGCAGAGCCCAGGGACCCCCAAGCTACCTCTCTCTCAGGCGATCACACCACCAGACTGTACTGGGGAAAAATTAAAGAACCAACAGAAAAAAAAACCCCATGATTTTTCTTCATGGGGAATAAGGTAATTTCATGATACTGAGTCATGAGCATCTGTCTTATTAAGTTACTTATTATCACACACATCCACTTTCCCACTCTGACACTATACTTTTACACAAATATATTTTCCTTTATTCTTTTACACTGAGCTAACCGAAGTTCACAACAGTGTGAATGTTTCCAGTCTACTCCATGACTGC
The DNA here is from genome assembly GCA_021461705.1 of Cryptotis parvus. NCBI lineage: Eukaryota > Metazoa > Chordata > Mammalia > Eulipotyphla > Soricidae > Cryptotis > Cryptotis parvus. Next base: position 14,777 of record JAJIBD010011140.1, read on the forward strand.
TTCATATTCCCTGCCCCCTGTTTTTTTGTCTGTGTTCAAAGTTATATAGTTTTTTTTTTTTTTTTTTTTTTTTTTTTGGATCATACCCGGTGTTGCTGAGGGGTATTACTCCTGGCTCTGCACTCAGGAATTACTCCTGGTGGTGCTCAGGGGAACATATGGGATGCCGGGGATCGAACTCATGCAAGGCAAATCCTATACCCGCTAGACTATTTCTCCGGCCCCTAGAAATATCTTTTTTTTTTTTTTTTTTTTTTGCCTTTTTTGGGTCACACCCGGCAATGCTCAGGGGCTACTCCTGGCTCTGCACTCAGGAATAACTCCTGATGGTGCTCGGGGGACCATATGGGATGCCGGGGATCGAACCCAGGCCGGCAGAGGCCGGCCGTGTGCAAGGCAAACGCCCTACCCGCTGGGCTATCGCTCCAGCCCCCTAGAAATATCATTTTACAGAGGATTTGCAAGACTATAAAAAAAAGAATAACAGGGCCCAGAGCAATAGTACAGTAGATAGGGTGCTTGCCTTGCAAATGGCTAACCTGGGTTTGATCCCCAACTTCCCATATAATCCCCCATACTCCACCAGGATTGATCCCTAAGCAGAGCCAGGAGAAAGTCCTGAGCACCAGAATGGCCCCAAACCGAAAAGAATTACAATGATGAATGTTGTTGATAAGTTAAGTGGCTTCGTTCTCCTTCACTGCCACCACACTACCATCCCAAAGACAAGCAGCCCTTTCAGAACTTTTTTTTTAATTTATTATTTTTGGGCCATGCCCAAGTGCTCAGGAATCACTCCTGGCAGGATTCAAGGAAACCATTTCCAGTGCCAAGGATCAAACCAGGGTCTGCTGCATGGAAGGCAAGAGACTACCTACTGTACTGTTTCCCTGGCTCCAAGCAGACCCCACTGGGATTTTTTTTTTGGGGGTCACACCTGAGATGCTCAAGGGTTACTTCTGGATGTGTACTCGGGAATTACTCCTGGCGGTACTCAGGAGATCATTCTCATTAAAGAAAAAAATTAACATTTTGACATGATTTTGTACAGTTTGGGGGGACACTGGAATATTCTTTATTTTCAGCCCTACTTGCTAGCCCTGGTTTTGAACTGTAAATGAAGGTTTGCTTCTCTTTTTCCTGTAATCCCTCTACATATGCTTATATTAGTATAAGGGATTTTTTATATACACAAAGGAAAACAGTTAAGGCTACATATTGGTGGATTAATTATTCTGGAAATTCTTCACATTTCCTAACTAAAAGCCTCAGTTGCCCTGAGATTGATTCTAATTCCTTATACCCCAAAAGGAGGATCCACCATGGACTAGATGGACTGAGCAAGCAGTCGTAAATCACCCTGGCTTAGCCCTGGGACAACTAAGTGTCTTGCACAATATTCTGAGAGCAAGGTCAGGGATGAACCGCTGTTCCGACCCAAAGATGAGCAGTAGATCCACGACCCTGAGGGGATGGGAATGATCAATCTGGCGAGAGGAATGGAGTCTGGGCTAGAGGACACGATCTCCCCATGAAAGGTCACCCTAATCCCAGGTGTAGATAAATGTCTGTCTCTCTTACTGTGTTTATACAAACATGACTAGAAATAGTATTGAAATGATTGTTTACCAGTCAAGGGTGAGAGAAAACAATGTGCCTGGGGTCCCACCTATAGCCCCAGGGAGATGGGGCATGGCCCACTGGTGGTTTTGCCCCCAAAAGAGGAAGCCTTTTCTCACCCACTGTTTCAGGATAAAGAGTCTTTACCTTTTTGTAACTCCTTTACCTTTTGTAAAGTATGTATCTCGGGCAGATTTGATTTGACTATGTGGTGGTCTGTGTGTGGAGTTACTTGGAGTGAGGAATGTGTGGAGAAAAATTAAAGCCTTAGATTTTCTAGAACGGGTGGTCTTGCTTCTTTGGCCATTGGCCAGAGGGGATGTTTGTCGGCCCCAAACATGGCCAGGAATTCCGCCAAACCCTAATATCTGTTGGGGACCCTGGTCAGCTCCAACAGCAGGACACACCCATTGTGCTCAGGGAGCCAGTCATAGCTTCTGTGCGTGGGGACTGCTTCCGCAGTGCTGGGAGACCATACAATGCCAGGGATGGAAGGTGGGCCTCTCACATGCAAATGATGTACTTAGTTCATTGAACTATCTTAAACCAATATTCCAATGCTTGTGATTTAAATAAAAATTAAATTAAGGGTACAAGATATAGTACAGGCTTTAGGATGCCTGTCTTGCATGTGGTCAACCTGGGTTCAATCAGTGGAACCACCTATGGCACTCTTGAGAACTATCAGGAGTGACCCCTGAGCATAGAACTAGGAGCAGCCCCTAAGCACTGAAGTCTGCCAGTTTATGTGCACCATAAAATAACTTTGGGGTGGGGGGCTAGGTGGAACTAGTGAGAAGGAGAGACCACACATAGCAGAACTTAGGGACTATTCCTGGCTCCAGGCTCAGGAATGAGCCCTAGAGGTATTTAGAGTTAGTCAAAAGAAGAGACAGAGACACAAATGATTTCTCTTATATGTGAGCTATAATAAGAAGGAAGGAAACAGACACTCTGGGCTTTCAGGGGACCCAGAGCCTCTTGTGATGATACTTGTTCAACTGAACTAAGGATACAGCGCTGCTTGTATGGGGACACGGGCGGGACGTCTGTGGTGCCAGGAGAATCCTTACTGTATGTGATGCTGAAGGGACTGTGTATGGTGCTAAGGACTGAACCAGGATCACTGTTGTGCAAGGCAAATGCTGTAACCTCAGCACTCTGGCCCCAAAACAACTCTTGAGAACAAAGGAGCACAGAGTAGAAGGGATAAGGCACAAGCCTTGATGTGCTGACCCCAGTCTCAGCCCTGAAACTCATGGGGTCTCCCAAGCATGACCAGGTGCAGCTCTGCCAAGGCGACCAGAGTGACCTCCAGCACCTTAGGGCCCAGGCGGCAATGCAATGGGCCAGCACCACCTGGGTCAACCCTTTCCCAGAACACCCTCCGCCCCTGAGAACAGTGCTAAGAGCTGTCTATCTGTTCCCCAACTTACCTGCCCTTGCTGTCCTGCATGTTGGGGTTGGCACCGGCCTGCAGAAGAGCTTCTGCAATCTGTGCCATGTCAGACATCACATCTGCTGAGTGTTTCTTTTGAACTGTACAATGCTACAAGGTGCAGTGGTGTCTCCTGGGCCCTCAAGGTAGCAGCATTGACAAGGGCCCCATTCTTAATAAGAAAAGTGGCAGTGAAGAGATCTCCTTTGAAAGAAACAAGAAATGGTCACATGTGACAACACCCAGGACAAACAATTCTGACCAACATTTTCTCAAAAAAGTACCAGTAACTGCGGAAAAAGAGGAACAACCATGAGAGCAACATTCGTAAGCAGAAATTCATCATCCAGATCAAGAAGGAACTTATGCTAATTCAAAAGACTTTCAACTCCTAATTACCTAATCATATCTATCCTGCCCCTTTACCCCAATCACTAATACCAAGCATCTCTCTTCTAAATCCTATACTAATGATCAGGCTTTATAAAACGGTTCTATGATTCCTACCAAACACATAGATTTTCTCTCCCAGTTCTTAACCATAATCTTTACTAAGCAACAATCAGCGTCAATTTGCTGTATCTGCGTATAGGATCCATCTAATTTATTACACAAATTATTTCTTTTTGTTTTTGTTGTGTTGGGCCACACCTCAAATAACAGTGCTCAAGGGACCATACGGTATGCTAGGGATCGAACCAAGTCAGACACGTGAAGGCAAGTATCCACTGTAGTATTTATTGTACTGGCCCTTAAATTAAAAAACCTTCTTTCCTGGTTATAAGTTTTTCGTGTGTGTGTGTGTGTGTGTGTGTGTGTACGCTGTAATGCGTTTTGCTTATGGTATTTGGGTCACACTTATCTATACTCAGGACTTACTACTGACTTTGTGCTCAGGGATCACTTCTGGAGGGCCTCCGTGGACCAGGAGGTGCCAGGGAAAAGCCAGGTCAGCTGTGTGCAACGCAGATGTCCTATCCACTGTACTTTGTCTCCAGACCTATAAATTGATTTTTTTTTTCTTTTTTGGGTCATACCTGGGAACACTTAGGGGTTACCCCTGGCTCAACACTCAGGAATTACTCCGGGTGGTACTCAAGAACCATATGGGATATTGGGGATTGGCCGATTGCAAGGCAAATGCCTTATCTGCTATACTATTGCTCCAGCCCCCTAAACTGAATGTTTGTAAAGATTATTTTCCACATCAAAAGTTAACAAAAATCTATTCAGAAAAGACATTTGGTGGGGCTAGAGCAATGGCACAGCTGGTAAGGCACTTTCCTTGCACATGCAGCCTCAGGTTTCATCCCAGCATCCCATATGGCCCTCTAATTTGAGTACTGTTCACTCAACTGTCCAACAACAGATGACTAGGTAAAGAAACTTATGGTACATAGACACAAGGGAATACTACTCAGCTATAAGAAAGATTAAGTCATGCAATTTGCTGTTACATGGATGACCTGAAGAGTATCATAGTAAGTGAAGTTAGTCAAAAATAGACAGACATAAAATAAAATTATTTCTCTCATATGTGAGCTATAATAAGACATATTAGCCCACAAATGAGATAACAAAGGCAAAAGAAACCAAATCTGGCAGGAAGCACCCAGCAGGAGGAATGGGGGACTCTAGGGCAGTGGAGGAAGGACACAGACACTCTGGCTAGGATGTGGTGAGAGATTGTATTCATGGGCCCAGCAGTAACAGTACTGTAAACCATACTGCCAAAAATAAAAATTTTTACCTACCTACCTACCTACCCACCCACCCACCCACCCACCCACCAACCCATCCCTCTATCTATCCATCCCTCTATCTATCCCTCCCTCCCTCCCTCCCTCCCTCCTTCCTTCCGTCCGTCCGTCCATCCACCCACCCACCCACCTACCTAACCTACCTAACCAACCTACCTACCTACCTACCTAGTCCTTTTTGGTCACATCTGGCAATGCTCAGGGGTTATTTCTGGCTCTGCACTCAGGAATTACTCCTGGCGGTGCTCAGGGGACCATATGGGATGCTGGGGATCAAACCGATGTCGGCCGCGTGCATGGCAAATACCTTACCCACTGTGCTATTGCTCCGGCCCTAAAATAAAAAGTTTTTTTTTTTTTTTTTGCCTTTTTTGGGTCACACCCGGCAATGCTCAGGGGTTTCTCCTGGCTCTGCACTCAGGAACTACTCCTGGCGGTGCCTGGGGGACCATATGGGATGCCGGAGATCGAACCCATGCTGGCATAGGCTGGCCGCATGCAAGGCAAACGCCCTACCCGCTGGGCTATCGCTCTGGCCCCCATAAAGTTTTTAAAGATTATTTTCATTTCTATTTTATTAATTTTCAATTTTTAAATCTCATTACACAAATATGAGTCTTTTATGGGGCATCCCAAGAAGGTTCCAGTAAACCCAGGAGAGACTCCTGACTATAGAACCAAAGACTGCCCCATGAGCACCATCAGGTGTGGCCCAATCCCACCTCCTCCAAAAAACTCTAAACACACAAAAATACTATATGTAGCATTTAATTTTGGGGGTCTGGAGTGTTTTGGTTATTTTGAAACACACCTAACAGTGTTCTGGCACTAGTTATTCTTAGATGTGCTCAGGAGTGACTTTCAGTGTTCATGGAAATGTGTGATGTACAGACTGAACCTGGGTCTCCTGCACGTAACGCATGCAGTCCTTGGAGCCTGCATGCCAGGGCTAAGCTATGGTTTCTTCGTTCGTTTGTTTTGGGGCCCACCTATCAGTGCTCAGGGCTTACTCCTGGCTCTGTGCACAGGGATCACTACTGGCAGGCTTGGGGTGCCAAGGATTGAATCCAGGTTGGTAGCAGTGTGAAAGGCAAATGCCTACCCGCTGTACTACAGCTCCAGTCCCAAAGTTATGTTTTTGTTTTGTTTTGTTTTTGCTTTTTTGGGTCACACTTGGCGATGCTCAGGGATTACTCCTGGCTCTGCACTTAGGAATTACTCCTGGCAGTGCTTGGGGGCCTTTTGGGATGCCCGGGGATCGAACCTGGGTTGGCTGCGTGCAAGGCAAACACCCTACCCACTGAACTATCGCTCCGGCCCCCAAATTATGGTTTCTCAAGAAAGCAAGAGTGGCTGTGAATCATAAAATAATAAACTATTAGCAGAGAAATCATCCGTTCATAAATACACAGTACATGCTTCGAGACATTTTCACTGGTGGAAACAACTTTCTTTCAGTGGCCTCCAGGTGGCATCGATCAGCTTACTGGAAGTGTTGAACAAACCCCTCCCATATCTTTCTTGTGGGAAGACCAGAGCATGTATGTATGTACCCAAGTCACCCGGAGAGTATACATGGGATTCAGAGGTACTTCCTGCAGATCTGAACTCTATTCTACTCAGGTCTATTGGGGGTCTTGTAACACACATCTTCCTTCAGCAGGAAGATCCAAAAACTACAAGACAAACCTTCCATGACTGACATAGATAGATAGATTATAGATGACAGATGACAGATGATAGAAGATAGATAGATAGAGAAAGATAGATAGGTAGAGATAGATAAGAGAGATGAGGTAGATAGATAGAGAGATGATGTAGAAAGATAGATAGATAGATAGATAGATAGATAGATAGATAATAGATAGATAGATAGATAGATAGATAGACAACAACAGCAGATAGATAGATAGCTTTAATAAAAGTACCTGCCACAGAGGCAGATGGGGTGGGGAGGGGGAGAATGAGAGGGAATCTGGGGACATTGGTGGTGGGAAATGTACACTGGTAAAGGGAGGGGTGTCAGAACACTATATAACAAAGACTCAATCATAAACAACCTTGTAAATGTATTTCACTGTGATTCAATAAAAATAAATAAACAACTAAATAAACTAAGTTGCTTTAGAAAGAGGGGAAAGCAAGGGAGATCACATGCTGGAGAGTGAACATAGGTTTTATGTGGTAGAAGTTATAATTCAACAAAGCATACATTTATGTAATATCAACAAATGAGAAAAGTAAAAGTGTCTGGGTTTTGGGTCACACCCAGATTATTTGCAGGGATTACTCCTGGAGGTGCTGGGGACCATGTGAGATGCTGGGGATCGAACCTGGGCTGGTCGCATGCAAGGCAAATGCTCTACCCACTGTACTATTTTTCCTGCCCCCCATGTGTTTTCATGATAGATGAAAATACATCAGCAATGAAAAGAACACTATCGCTATAATTAATGTATTTGTTTATCTGTATTCCACCACACACACACACACACACACACACTTATCAATAGATTCTAGATTTGAAGGTCATATGCAGCCATAGTCAAGGGCTATTTCGAGCTCTGCTCTGGGATGACCCCTGTGGAACTTGGGGGATCTGCTGTGCCAGGTACGAACCCACATATCCGACATGCAATGCCTGAAACCCAATAATGAAGAGCTTTTTAATAGTCCATTGCAGTGATTCAATAAAATAATAATTAAAAAAATTAATAGAAAATATGCCATGTGCTTAATCTATTCAACTATCTCTCTCCCATCACCCCTCTTATCCACATAGTATAGAATTTTCTTTTTTTTTCTTTTTTAATATTTTATTATATGACTATGAGATATACAATTACAAAGATGTTCATGTCTGGGTTTCGGTCATACAGTGTTCCAGCACCCATCCCTCCACCAGTGCCCATCTCCCACCACCAATGTCCCCAATTCCTCCCCCTCCCTAGCCTGCCTCTATGGCAGGTACCTTAACCCCCTCTCTTCTCTCGCTCTCTCTCCCTTCTATTATACATTGTGGCTTGCAATACATACATTTAGAGGTTATCATGTGTATCATTTTGCCTATATTCAACACATAGTATAGAATTTTCAAGGTCCTTAAACAAGCTGCCATTCAACCCATGACCTCCAATAAATTTAAGAAACATTATTAGGGGCCTCGAGCCTGTGTTTTTGAACATGTATCTAGCTTGCTTGTCTATTCCTTTTTTTTCTTTGTTTTTGCTTTTTTTTGGGTAACACTGGGGTTATTCTTTACTCTGCACTCAGGAATTATTCCTGGAGGTTCTCGGGAGATATGGGGTGCAGTACACAGGATACTGAGGATTGAACCCAGTTGGCCACGTGCAAGGTTAATGTCCTATCTGCCATATTAGTGCTCCAGCCCCAAATCCTAACTTCTAATATTATTCTTTTCATATGGCTACCTGTGGAATTTTTACTTGAATTTTATTTGATATTTTTAAACATTATTTCATCTTTCCTTTCTTTTTTAAATGAAGCAGCATAGTTTTATTGAATAAAACTTGCTAAGAGGGGCCAGGACCACAGTACAATATGTATAGTGTTTACCTTGCATGCAACCATCCTGGGTTCTTCTTTTATTTTTTTTAATGTTTTATTTTATTTTTTGGGTGTTACCTGACGATGCTCAGGAGTTACTCCTGGCTCTGCACTCAGGAATTACTCCTGGCGGTGCTCAGGGTACCATATGGGATGCCGGGATCAAACCGGGTCTGCCACGTGCAAGGCGAACATCCTCCCCGCTGTACTATTACTCTAGCCCCACCATCCTGGGTTATATCCCTGGTATCCCATATGGTCCCCCAAACAAGTGTAGAGCCAATAACAATCCCTGAACATCACCAGGTTTGACCAAAAAAAAAAAAAAAAAAAGAAAAGAAAAAGAAAAAATGCACTTGCTGGGGCCAGAGCGATAGCCCTGTGGGTAGGGCATTTGCCTTGCACGCGCCAGCCCATGCCGGACTGGGTTCGATCCCGGCATCCCATATGGTCCCCGGGCACCACCAGGAGTAATTCCTGAGTGCAGAGCCAGGAGAAACCCCTGAGCATTGCCGGGTGTGACCCCAAAAACAAAAAAAAAAAAAAAAAAAATGCACTTGCTGAGAAAGATAAAAGTATAAGATGTCAGTAAGGTGAGAACACATATTTCCACTTCTCTATAGAGTGGAAAAAAACAGAGACAAGCATGTGAGTCCAAGGATGAACACGAGATGAAGAACAAGTCACATCACTTCATCTTTTGCTGTTTGTTTGGGGCCATACCTGGGGATGCTCAGGGGTTACTTCTGGCTCTGCACTCAGAAATTAATTACTCCTGGCAGTGCTTGGGGCCATATGGGATGGTAGGAATTATACCTGGGTCAGTCACGTACAAGGCAAATATCCTACTGGCTATACTATTCTCACACCTCCCCCATTTCACCTGTAAGTAAATTTCATAGCCTGAATATCTTACATGGCGCTTCTTCAGAAATCTGTTATTCCTATACCCAGCTCCTATAATAAGCCCTGAATAACCTCTAGCTGTGACTCAAACATTTTTTTGTTTGGAGGGGCCACACCTGACATAGGTAAGAGATTACTTCTGGCAGAGCTCAGAGATCACCCCTGGCAGGTCTCAGGGTATCACATAGGGTGTTGGAGACTGAACTCAAGTCAGTAAGACCAGTGCCCCCCCCACTGTATGTGCAAGACCAGTGCCCCTTCCACTGTATGTGCAAGACCAGTGCCCCTCCCACTGTATGTGCAAGACCAGTGCCCCTCCCACTGTATGTGCAAGACCAGTGCCCCTCCCACTGTATGTGCAAGACCAGTGCCCCTCCCACTGTATGTGCAAGACCAGTGCCCCTCCCACTGTATGTGCAAGACCAGTGCCCCTCCCACTGTATGTGCAAGACCAGTGCCCCTCCCACTGTATGTGCAAGACCAGTGCCCCTCCCACTGTATGGCAAGACCAGGCCCCCCCCGTAGGAAAGACCAGTACCCCTCCCACTGTATGGCAAGACCAGTCCCCCCTCCCACTGTAGCAAGACCAGCGCCCCACCCACTGTAGTGCAAGACCAGGCCCCTCCCACTGTATGTGCAAGACCAGTGCCCCTCCCACTGTATGTGCAAGACCAGTGCCCCCCCCACTGTTTATTGCTCTGGCCCACCTATGCTCATTGCTTTTTTGGGTCACATCCAGCAATGCTCAGGGGTTACTCCTGGCTCTGCACTCAGGATTTACTCCTGGTGGTGCTCGGGGGACCATATGATGCTGGGAATAGAACCCGGGTCAGCTGTGTTCAAGGCAAATGCCCTACCCACTGTGCTATTGCTCCAGCTCTCTCGATTTCATTTTTATGTAGATACAAAATTAATCAGGTCCTCAGTACACATGAAATTTAAAAATAATTTCTTTTGTTGTTGTTGTTTGGGTCACACCTAGAGGTTATTCAGGGCTTATTATTGGCTCTGCACTCAGGGATCACTCGTGGAGCTCAAGGGACAATATGGTCCAAACTGTTAGCCACGTGCAAGACAAGTGTCCTACTCACTGGACTATCTCCCTAACCACTCTCCTAGTTTCTAACATTTCTCTTTACCTCTTTCTCGTGTTTTTTTATATTTTGGCCACAGTGAGGAGAGCTCAGAGGCTACTCCTGCCTCTGCAAGGAGTCCAGAGAGACCCCAAACTTGCAGGGAAAATATGCAGTGCTGGCACCAGAAATGGGGTTGGCCACATTCAAGACAAGAGCTTTACCCCATTTTATCTCTCTCACTCATCAATCCTTCCCATTTCCTCTGTACGTCCTCTCAAGGAACCACAACAATAAAGAACATGAGCTCAGGCAGGACATAATTAGGCTAGAACAGGCTCCTTAGAGGCTGATAGGCCCATGTCTGATTTATTTCTGAATTCACCACTATATTCAAATTTCACTGGAGAAATGTTTACAAAGAAAATGGTTTATATTAGGTAAGGCTATTTAGTTCCACTTTAACAGACTGGATCTGATTCTGACAAAAAGCTATGCTTTAAAAAATAACCAGTCTCTTGCAATATACTTCATTTTCCTGCTCCCCAATTTCCGTTAGAGCATGCACATACACACATGTGCACACGCGCAAACACACACACACACACACAGAGGCTGGACCAGGGAGCTTACCTTCCATGCAGTCGACCTGTATTTCACCCCTGGCACCACATATGGTCCCCAAGCACTGCCAGGAGTGATTCCTGAGCACCGCCAGATGTGGCACCAAAACAAAACATAAACAGAATAAAATACACTACAGAGAGCCACCAACAATCTGTAAGAAGGATAATTTAGAACTATTAGGAGAATCTTTAATGGAAAGTCTGATTGATAAGATCTGGAGAGTAGGGGGAGTCAGGAAATACAAAGTTATCTTTATAACCTTTAAGTTTGGCATATATTCCACTAATAGATACTCTGCAAAGCTGAAATAAGATGTTAGTGACAAAGGGCCAGAGAGATAATACAGGGGTTAACTTGTGCTTGACTTGCACATAGCTGAAGTGGGTTCAATTCCTGGTATCACATATGGTCTGGAAGCCCCACTAGAAGTGATCCCTGAGCACAAAGCCAGGAGTTAGCCCTGAGCACCACCCAGAATGGCTTTAAAACAACTAAAAACAAAGAAAAACATGGGGCAGGAGTGATAGTACAGCAGGGAGGGTGTTTGCCTTGACGGTCATTGCAATCCCCAGCATCCCATATGGTCCCCTGAACATCACCTGGAGTAATTTCTGAGTGCATAGCCAGGAGCACACCTTAACATCACCAGGTGTGACCCAAACAGCTAAACAGCAACAATAACCCCCCCAAACATAATACTGTTATGCGTACTATACATATGGAAGAGAAACTGGGTGATACTGAACACAGAAATAAAGAGACAAGAAAAACCTGTCCATGACTTGCTTCAAATGGAATGAAAAATACATTTTTTTTCTGGGCCAGAGCGACAGGACAGTAAGTAAGGTGCTTGCTTTGCACATGGTGACCCAAGCTCTAACCCCGGCATCCCAAAAGGTCCCTGATCACCACCAGGAATGACTCCTGAGTGCAGAGCCAGGAAAAACCCCTAAGCATGGCTGAATGCAGTCAAAACCAAATCAAAATTTTTTTTTCTATATTAAGTCCTCTGAAAGAATTACAGCTTACAGATGAGATTCGCTTTACTAAGAGACAAAGTTCTTTTTATAAAAATTTATACATATGTTCATATATATGTGTGTTTGTGTATATATCTCAGAAAACTTTGTGATGTGCATATATGTGTGTGTATATATATATGCACATCACAAAAAGTTTTCTATGAAATATCATAAATTAAAAACTGATGGTTCATATTAAAAGGAAGTGAAGCCAGGGATAAACAACCTCCGAGAAAAAGATCACTGATATTAAAAGAGCGAAAGCGGGCCGGAGCGATAGCCCAGCGGTAGGGCGTTTGCCTTGCACACGGCCGGCCTATGCTGGCCTGGGTTCGATCTTCGGCATCCCATATGGTCCCCGAGCACCGCCAGGAGTAATTCCTGAGTGCAGAGCCAGGAGTAGCCCCTGAGCATTGCGGGTATGACCCAAAAAGCAAAAAATAAAAAAAAAAAATAAAATAAAATAAAAGAGCGAAACAGGGCTAGGGATGCAACTTTACTAGTGCATGCCAAGGTCATGGGTTTAAAAAAAGGGGGCCAGAGTGATAGTCCAGCGGGTAGGGCGTTTGCCTTACGCGCGGCTGGCCTATGCCGGCCGGGTCCGATCCCTGGCATCCCATATGGTCCCCCGAGCACCGCCAGGAATAATTCCTGAGTGCAGAGCCAGGAGAAACCCCTGAACATTGCCGGGTGTGACCCAAAAAAAAGCAAAGAATAAATAAATAAATAAAAACAAACAACAACAAACAAACAAATAAATAAATAAATAAATAAATAAATAAATAAATGGTTAAATAAATAAATAGGGTCCCTACAAGCACCGCTAAGAGTTAATTCCTGAGTGCAGAACCAGGAACAATCCCTGAGTACCACCGAGTGTGACCCAAAAAAGCAAAAATAGAAAGAAACTCAAAAATATGAAAAGCACGTAATTTTATATATTTCGAATTATGTTGGGAGGGTTTTCATCAAAAGTAGTTCAATTAGAAAATCTCTCTTCAATTAGTACAGTCTCCACTTGGCTCAAGGCTGGACTCCACTGCTCAGAAAGCCCCACCCATGAGTAAATCTGTTGAAAATCTCAGGTATGCAGGTTTCTGTGACTGAATTCTCCACGCTTTCTTGAGTTGGGGATGGCCCCCCCCCCAATCTCCTCCAATGGCTGGCACCACTCTGGGCTCTCCCATGCGTTCAAACTGAGGTGGCTGCTGTTCACAAGGGCACAGCTAGGGAAAGAGCCTGGGGTTTGTACCAGAGCTCTGGAGGCTGAGCTCTTCATTCATTAAGAAAGAAATTGGGCCCCGGGGCCCCCGGCCGGGGTTGGGACATAAAGGGTGGGGGTCAGGAACACTGGGGACTGGTTGGAAGGAAGGTGAAATTCAAGGATGTTCTTAAGTTTAATCCCCAACTCACTTATCTCTTTTCTTTTTGGGTAGGGGTGACACCCAGGGATGCTCAGGGGGTTACTCCTGGCTCAGCACTCCTGGCCATACTCGGGGAACCATATAGAATACCAGGGATCGAACCGGGTCGACTCGCGCAAAGTAAATGCACTGTCACTGTACTATTGCTCTGGCCCCATCACTTTAGTCTTCAATAAAGAAGCCTGGGGCACAGTATGCGTGGGGGGGAAAGCTGGCATTTAGGGCATGGGGTATGGCTCAGTGGCAGAGTGCCTGCCTTGAATGTGTGTGCCCATAGGTTTGATCTCTTGCATCTCAACACAAAACAAATATGGCATGCTCTTCACACCCATATTCTCCCTTGCTGGTTTCTTTCTCTTTTTTCCTCTCCCCTTCTCTCTCTCTCCTCTCCCTCTCTCTCTCCCCTCTCTCTCTCCCTCTCTCTCTCTCTCTCTCTCTCTCTCTCTCTCTCTCTCTCTCTCTCTCTCTCCTTTTTGGGTCACAGGCAGTGATTACTCCTGCCAGTGCTCAGGGGACCATAGACTGGGGAACAGCCATGTACACGCCAAATGCCTTACCCACTGTACTATCGCCTCCAGCCCCACTCATGTTTTCTCTTGAATACACGCTTCCTCTTTTTTTTTTCTTCCCTCACATCTTTCTAGGTAAATTGTCAATAAAAATTATTGGACTTCACAAAATAAATAAATAAATAAATAATAAAATATAACACTCAAAAGTTTCACCTAAGGGCCTTAGAGATAGTACAGGCATTAAACAATACCTGCCTTGAATGTGTGGATTCAGGTCTGAACCCCAGCACTGCTTGGTCCCTAACGGTCGCCAGGAGTGACTCCTGAGCGTGGAGCCAGTAGCAGTCCCCTACCGCAGCTGGGTGTGACCCGATCCCTTGACTACCTCCCACCCATCCTGAATGCAGAAAGCTTCATCCACGGCAGGGAAGATCACTGTGCTATGCTCAAAGAGCAAAGGCTTTGCGTGTCAGAGCTCCATGTCTGAGCTCCTGTACTGTAAGTGGCTCTAAGCACGGCTGGAAGCAAGCACCAGGCCCAGTCTCTTATGCAGCCTGAGAGGAAAAATTTACTGTCATAACTCGTCCACATAAAAAATATTCCTCGGTGGGGCCGGAGCAATAGCACAGCGGGTAGGGTGTTTGCCTTGCACGCTACCAACCTGGGCTCAATCACCGGCATCCGATATGGTTCCCCAAGCACCACCAGGAGTAATTCCTGAGTGTAGAGCCAGGAGCCTGAGCCTTGCTGGCTGTGACCCCACAAAGCAAAAATAAATAAGTTGTTCTCTTTTCCATTGCCTAATATAAACAGAATATAAGATTATGTAAACAGAAACTTCATGCTGAATCCATCAGTGATGCCATAGGCAACCACTGTAAAATGTTATAAAGGAATCTCCAATTTAAGAAGTAAATGAGGCTAATCTTATTAAGCCAAAAAAAAAAGAGCAAGATTTAAAAAAAAATAAACGAGTATCTATCTTACTGCTCTGATCCAGTTAGTCAGAGAAGACGCATCCCTCTAGCTATTAATTCATACTTGGTATTAGGATGTTCAGCATTAGTTTACAGACTCTCACATTTCTAAAACCAGACCAAAATGTTTTAGCAAAGATCTTCATTAAATACTGTGTCTAAATTAAAGTAAGGAGAACAGCTAAATTTTAGTATATTACTCAATTAAACCATTCGGATAGGTCTAACACACTAATAGCTCACACTGGAGATGTATAGTGACAATAATGTTTAGAAAACTGAAACTGGTTGTGGAATTCCAAGTCAGGAGCAAGGGAGGAGACGGGGGCTTGATCCTATCCAGTGGCTGTGCTCTCCATTCCTAGGTATGCTGCAGGGCTGCTCTGCCTTTCTTAACAAAAATGAGGCCATTTTTACAGAGGCAGAATGATTAAGTGACTGCCTCAAGGCCACACGATATTTCGATCATTCAGGATCTAATAAAATAAAACAAAACACTTAGTACAACTGAACGCCAATGCCAAGGCTTTGTCCACTCTGGAGGCCATAATCTCCGACCTTAGCATCATTAAGTTAGTCCCACCCACACTGTAATTCACCGACTTGCAGGCCACTCTGATTACTTCAGAGTCAAAGATTAAACTATCTGAAAATAATCAAATGTCTCACCAACTCTTGGCAATTCCTGTAACTAAGCAATCACAAAAATATTTAATAAATCGTCAAAGATGTTTGTTCATCAAACAGGAGAATTCAACTCCCTAAGAGGAAAGAAACATAATCCTGAGACTGTTTTTTAGTAACAAGTAATTGTTTCCAAAATAAACATCACAGACACTAATAGTATGGGAAAGAATAATTCCCTATGTGGTGGAAACTTCGCCCACATGAACACGTACCCAGAGCTAAGTACCCAATGGCACCGCACAGTGAAGAGCGGTGCTTGGGAAAAAATGCATCTGCACTTGACACCAATATACTCTAAGGATTTCCTTCGCAATGATGAACAAAAGTTTCCTTTTCATCAGCCAACAAGCTTAACAGTTTAACACATGGGTTAGAAGGATATTTATATTCAAACCTTTCCCAGAAAGACTAGGCAAAGCTGCAACCGAACCTTATTTGAAGGAACTAAATTCTTCCAAAAAAGAAGCAACTAATGAATGGCAAAATTGCAGCAAGAGAACAGTATAAATGATAATGTCTAATTGGAAGGCCCTGTTGACACTAAGCAGAATTTAAAAACAAGGCAGAGGAAATAATTTTGTTTTGTTTTGTTTTGAGGCCACACCCAGCTGTGCTCTGGGCTTACTCCTGGCTCTGTAATTAGTAATTACTGCTGGGGGCGCTCAGGGGACCATATGGGACGCCAGGGATGAAACCCAGCTCAGATTCATACAAGGCAAATTTCCTAACCACTGTAGTATCTCACCAGGCCTAGAGGTAATCTCTTTCGTCCTTGTTCTGGCACACTGTTCACAAATTTTCTTTAATACAGACTGCGAATACAAATTCCAAAAGTCTTAAGAGAATTCTGAATGTTTTAAGACAATTACTTAGATAAGGCCAAGCGATAGCATAGCAGGTAGAGTGCTCACTTTTTTGGACCTTGTCCGATCTGTGTTCAATCCTTGGTACCACATACAGTCCTGGAAACACCAGAAGTGATTTCTGGGTGCAGAGCCAAGAGGAAGCCCCTGAGCATAGTCGGATGTGGCCCCCCAACCCCACCCACCAAAAACATTACTTAGAGAAAAGTACAATTACCAGTAGAAGAAAACATAAAAGTAAATGCCTTACCTCTTTGGATTCCTTTGTGCAATAAGCTCCAGCCATTCTTGTCTACCATGTCCACATCGGCCTTGTGGCTGACCAGCGTGGAGGCGATGCTCTCTAGCTTTCTTGAAAGGGCCAGGTCTAAGGCAAGATCTCCCATTATGATCCATTTCATTCAGCTTCCCTGGGAGCTACACAAAAAAAATTGTAAATGAGACCTCAGGAGAAAAATATAGCTGATTTTTTTGTTTTCTCAATATAGTTAAGTTTTGCTGCTTTTTGGGTTCA